>JAGFNQ010008921.1:103988-114602 GCA_024364735.1 Boesenbergia rotunda | reverse complement strand
TCATCCGAAGATGATGAAGCCGCGTTTGAGAAGCTTGAAGATTCATCACTGCTCTCCTCTCCAAGAGCCATGAGAGCCACTTGCCTTGTGCTCTTCTCCACCTTTTCTTCATCGGATGAGCTAGAAGATGACTCATCCCAAAAGGCCTTCAAAGCTTTCTTCTTCTTCTTGAATTTCTCTTCTTTTCGTTTGAATTTCTCCTCCTTCTTCTTAAGCTTTGGACATTCATTCTTGAAATGCCCTTTCCTACCACACTCAAAGCAGGATGCATTATTCTTATCAAGTTTGGATTCACTAGTGTTACCTCTACTTTTGAAACGTCGATCCCTTCGCATCATCCTCCTCACAAAGTTTGCCATCTCAGATGAAGAGGAGCCACTGCCATCTTCCTCAGAATTGGACTCGGATTCGGAAGAGGATGAAGATGATGAAACTTCCTTCTCCTTCTTCTTCTCCTTCTTCTTCTTGTTGGTCCGGTCCCCTGCAACTAAGGCAATCCCCTTCTCCTTGGGGCCTTTGTTAGCCATTTAATGCAATTCCATCTCACAAAATAAGTCATCTAACTTAACAATAGATAGATCCTTGGATACTTTGTAGGCATCCACCATGGATGACCACAAAGCATTCCTTGGAAATGCTTTCAAGACATACCTCACAAGGTCGCGTTTCTCGACCTTTTCATCAATTGAATGAAGTCCATTGAGGACTTCCTTGAACCGACTATGAAGCTCACTTACCGACTCATTCTCCTTCATGGAGAGATTTTGAAGTTGATTGAGGAACAAATCCCTCTTGGCAATTCTTGAGTCCCGGGTGCCTTCATGAAGCTCGATGAGTTTGTTCCACAAGTCCTTCGCACTTGTTAAAGGACCAACCTTGATGAGCTGGTCTTTGTTCATGCCACATTGTAAAGTGACAACCGCCTTCGCGTCGGCTTCACTCTTCCGAGTTTGTTCCGCAGTCCACCGTGAAGACTCGAGTTCTTTGCCTTCGTCATCCTTAGGAGGAATGAATCCCTCCTTCACCGCGAACCAAGTGTGGATATCCATCTTCAAATAGTATTCCATCTTTGATCTCCAATATTGAAAGTCGGCGCCATCAAAGAATGGAGGTCGGGTGGTGGAGAAGCCTTCTCTCAACGCCATCTTGTTGAAAACTCTCGGATGTTAAGCCGTGTACAGAGCCCCACGCTCTGATACCACTTGTTGGAAACGAGATGGCTAGAGAGGGGGGGTGAATATAGCCAACACTTTTTCTTTGAGAACTTAGCAAGTTTTCTGCACTTAACTAATCAGTAGCACAGCGGAAGAAGCAAAGGATAAACAAAACAATGCAGTAAACTAAAAACAGAGATGAAAACTAACAACGACAGCTACCAAGAATGCTAACAAGAGGGTTTACAAGGTTCGGGGATAACTTGCCTCTACTCCTTGGCGTGCCCTTAAGGTGGGTGATCCCTTGATCGTCGGCAGATCAAGCCCCGGTGATCACCGGATATAAAGCAACCTCCTTCTCGGTAGAGAAACCTCTACACAGCGTTTCAATCACAGATAAATGTTTAAGCTCAATGAAACAACAAGAAGGATCTTACTCAAGCACTCAACAAGGACAAGAACACAGCAAGCTTCCCTGAGCTCCACCCAGTGGCGATCTCATGCAAGAACCCTTCTTCGTGTCTTCCCACTGTCGGACTCCAAGCTCCTTGTTCCCTCCTTCAAGGCTCAAGTAAAGGATGATTGCTTCTCGATCACTTGCTCAGAATGATGGAAACATCAAGAACACAGCAAGCTTGATGTGGAGAACTCAAGGAGAACTCAAGAACACAAGCTGTAAACTTTCGAAATCTAGAACTCTACTTCACCGAAGCTGTCTCCCGTTCCTTTTGTTTCTCCACTAAGCATCAAGTGACCTCATCTCCAGCAGCCTCCAGCTGCCTCACTGCCAACGCCAGCTACACTGAACCCTTACTGAAGTTCTTGAGCTCCCTCAGCCAAGCTTCAGTCAGCGGCTTCAGTCCTACAGCTCCAGCCGTTGCAACCTGAGTTGAGAAATGGACAAACCTGCTCCAAGGAAAGCCCCCTTTGACTTCTCCTTGAGTGTTTGAATCCTCCCCTGTCACCTGCAGCTTAATCAGACTACTAGAGCAGTATATCACACTGTGAATCAAATATCAGAGGTAAGTGGCAGCAAATATCAGATGTTCAGACGCGATCAGAGCGTCTGACAGTGCAATTTGAATTAAAGTGATCGGTCACCGGACCGATCAGGGAGCCTCCTGATCGGTCACCAGACCGATCAGGCTGGTTCCAGACCGATCAGGCTCCGTCCTGATTGATCCCCAACGCTCAATCAGAAATCGCGATTTCTTTGAGATTCTCCTGGACCGATCACCAGACCGATCCCAGGTCGTGGATCGTTCACCGGACCGATCCACCCTTATATCGGGCAATTTCTGAGTTTCGCAGGCTAACCCTTCAGATCGGTCACCTGACCGATCAGGGTGTCACCTGATCGGTCAACAGTCCGATTAGGTCATCACCAGACCGATCAGGAACCGTCCTGATCGATCTTAGTGAGAAGCCCGCAAAGCTGGATCGTTCACCAGAACGATCTGCACAGTGATCCTGATCGGTCATCAAACTGAATAGGAGTAGTTCAGCAAGGGAACTCAACCTCACTGCTCACTCCCTGATCGGTCACCAGACCGATCAGGAGCCAGTCAATGGGTGAAACGCATACTCCCTGATCGGTCACCAGATCGATCAGGAGCAGCACAGTAGGTTCCCAACCTCACTGTGTGCTCCTTGATCAGTCACCCGACCGATCAGTCATCGCTGGATCGGTCACCAGACCGATCCACGAAGGAGCAGTGTGCCAGAATCCCTGATCGATCACCAGACCGATCCAGGGACTCAAACTCAGCCCTCCAAGCTAAGTTTCCATCCACCTTATCCCTCCAAGCTAAGGATTTTCCATCTAACTCTCCAAGTTGGGAATTTGCACCTAACCCTCTAAGTTAGGACTTTTCACCTAGCCCTCCAAGCTAGGACTTTTCACCTAGCCCTCCAAGCTAGGACTTTTCACCCAACCCTTCCGAGTTAGAACTTCATCCAACCTAGCCCTCCAAGCTAGGCACCTGACCCTCCAAGCCAAGACTTTTTCACCTAATTCTCCAGGATGGGAATTTGCACCTAATCCTCCAAGTTAGGACTTTTCACCTAGCCCTCCAAGCTAGGACTTTTCACCCAACCTTTCCGAATTAGGACTTTTCCAATACCTAGCTCTCCAAGCTAGGATTTTTCACACCTAACCCTCCAGGTTAGGACTTTTCCAACACCTAGCCCTCTAGGCTAGGATCCTCCATATCATGCCTAATCCTCAATCAGGACTTAATCATAATCATCATAATCATCAACCTAAACTAAAATCGTTGTCAACACCAAAACACCAATCAGGGCCAGACTGCATCAACATTAGTGTGGTATGAAAGAAATACTAAAGAAAAAAGAAAGAAAAACTTTAATATAAAGAAAGATCGTTATATCTTTTCAGAGTTGCCTTGCTCTGATACCAATTGTTGGATCATTGGAAACTAAGAGAGGGGGTGGGTGAATCTCAATCATTCGTCAATCTTTCAATAACGTAAAACAAAGTAAAAGAAAAAATAAAAATAGTTAAGTAACAAAAAAATAAAGTACACTTTTTCTTTTACTTAGTTCGGAACCTTCGACGACTCATACTCCAAGGTCTGCAGTCCTCGATTACTCTCGATGGGCAATCCACTATAATCCTTTCTCCAAAAATCTTTAAAAGAAAGCAATGTTGTACAAGATGTAAAGGAAAGTTAGTAATAACCTACTAACTCCCTTTTTAATATGCAAGTACAAGTACAACAAAAAGAACAAGTATATCGACACGGAAAAGTGGTCTTGAGCACAATGTATCAAAGAGCTTCCCGGCGTTGTAGCAGTAGATCATAAGTAGTTGGTCGACGAAGAAAAAGAGTGTAGAGCAAATAAAATTATTCTCTGAATGCATTGGTCTCGAGTTCCTTATAAAAGGCACGCTCGGTCGACTGAAAACCTATTCAGTCGATCGATACTTTTGATCAACTAAACCATCTATTGGGTCGACCGAATCCCGCGCCATATCTTCTTTGCTCTGCTCAGTTGTGCTCGATTGTCTCTGCATTAATTGCATTCGGTCGACTGATCCCATAATCAGTCGACTAAAAAGCCTTCCATTTGTGTATGTTAAGCCCTACCAAATATGGTCCGTCGAGCGATCCCGATGATCAATCGACTGATCCCTCTGAATATACTGAATCTGGCACATTCTACATAGTTCGGTCAACTGATCTACTCGTTCAATCGACCAACCCCTCGATCAACTCCTTTGTTTGATCTGCATAAAAATATTTGTACAACATAATAACATGTAAGGAATTCACCCTGCAAAACAAAATTAGCACAAATATATAAGATGCATAAGTAAACAATAATAAGACCTATCTTGATCTCAACATCGAAACCTCCGTAGGTTTCTCTAGTTGGATCAACGTCTAAGGTTGTCCTCTCAGGACATGACCTCACAACACTCTCCTCTAGGACTTATCTCATCTCACCTACCAAATATCGGGTCCTCCAGACCTATTTGGACTTAATCTGCTCAGTGTCTGATCGTCTAATCCACTAAGACTTTTCCTTAAAACTAGATTAGTACAACAACAATAATAGTAAGGCAAATAATATTTATAAACCTATTCTTAGATTTACTAAGATCCACTAGTTCGATCGACGGTGCGTGGTCGACTGAAAACCTTCCGATCAAACATGCTACCGAAAACCTTCCATAAAATTTGCTTGGAGTTTATTCCTCCAAGACTTCTAAGGTTACCAACCTTAGGGTTTCCATTACCTAATTTCACTCACTAGGACTTTTCACTGTCTGACTTCACTCACAAGGGCTTCACCAACCTAGCTTCACTTATTAGGGTCCAACTTCACTCACCAAGACTTCACTAACCTAACTTCACTCACTATGACCCAGTTTTACTCACCAGGATTTCACCAACCTAGCTTCGCTCACTAGGACCCCGCTTCACTCACCAAGACTTCCCTTGTCTAACCTCTAATTAGGATTAGTCACTTGGTAGATTTATCGCCCCTTGCCTAACCTCTAGTTAGGACTAGTCAGTTGGATAGTCACCCTCTTGTCTAACCTCTACACTACAACAAATATTGTTGATGCAGTCTGACCCTGATTATTGTTTTGGTGTTGACATCGATTTTAGTTTAGGTTAATAAGATGATTTTAGATTAAGTCCTGGTCGGGGACTAGGCATACCTAGTGAAGCTAGGTTGGATGAAAGTCTGGCTTAGAGGGTCAGGTCCTAGTTTGAGAAGCTAGGTTGGATAAAATCCTGGCTTGGAGGGTCAGGTCCTAGCTTGGAGGGCTAGGTTGATGAAACTCTGGCTTGGAGGGTCAGGTCCTAGCTTGGAGGGCTAGGTTGATGAAACCCTGGCTTGGAGGGCCAGGTCCTAGCTTGGAGGGCTAGGTTGAAATCCTGGTGAGTGAAGCCAGGTCCTAGCTTGGAGGGCTAGGTTGAAGTCCCGGTGAGTGAAACTCGGCACGGAGTCTTGGTCCGAGGGACTGAGCACGAGTCAGGGGAGGCTGGGAGCCAGTTCTCTGGACTTAGAGTGGGTTTGGCCTTGCCTAGATCGGTCTGGTGACCGATCAGGGAAGTTGGCATGGAATTCCCATCCTGATCGGTCTAGTGACCGATCCAGCTATGTCTGATCGGTCTGGTGATCGATCAGGGAGGGATCCTGATTGTTCTGGTGAACGATCAGGGAGAGGTCAGAAGATTTCGTGGGATTTCATGATCGGTCAGGTTGAACGATCAAATGTCACGAGCTTCTCGCTATAACCGATAAGGCTGGAGCCTGATCGGTCGGAGAGTGGCCTGATCGGTCACCAGGACCGGTCAGGACACACTCTGATCGGTCCGGTGATTGATCAGTAGGCTTGGCCTGCGAAACTGGAGAAACGCTCTACAATGGGGTGGATCGGTCTGGTGATCGATCCACGACTTGGGATCGAACAGGGTGACCGATCACCAGAAGGTGGCGATTTCGGGTTTCTCACTGGGGATCGATCAGGCTGGAGCCTGATCGGTCTGAACCCATCCTGATCGGTCTGGTGACCGATCAGGAGTCCCTCTGATCGGTCTGGTGACCTATCAGTAGCTGGCAGCTTTAATTTAAAAACGCTGTCAGAGTTCTGATTGCGTTCTGGTTCTCTTCTGATCACCACTGATATGTTCTGATGTTTTGATCTTCTGTTGATTTGCTGTTCTAATGAGCTGCTAAGTGTGCAGATGAATCAAGTCTACACAAGGAGAGTCAAACAGTGGCTTTTGCTACATCAGGTTTGGCAGGGATCCATCTTAGGTTGCAACGGATGCTGGCGCTGCTGGAGCTGCTGACTGGGGCTCGTCTGAGGGAAGCTCAGGGAGTCCAGGAGAGCTCAGTGGTAGGTGGGCAGTTGCAGTTGAGCAGCTGGGAGCTGCAGAGAGGTGGTTGTGACCTAGCGATCAATGGGAGAGGCTTAAGGGCTTGGTAGCGATGAAGCCTTAGAATAAGATCTGATCACTTCTCTGGTTCTTGTGACAAGCTGTTTCTCCATCTGTTGTGCACTACTCTGAATCTTGAAGCAACTGAAGCTTACCCTTTGAGTGATCTGTTGATCCACGACTTGAGCACTGAGAAGAAGCAGAGAGCTTGGCGAGTCCATCAGCAAGGCACGAAGAGCAAGGAGTTCTTGTGTGAGGTTTGTGCTGAGTGGAGCTCGGAGAAAGAGTTCTCTTGTGTTTCTTCTGTCCTAAGTGCTTTGTAAGTCTTCTTGTGGTTCTTGCTTATTTCCATTATTCTGTTGAACCCGCTGTGGAGAGGTTACTCCACCGAGAAGGAGGTTACATTTGATATCCGGATTTCCGGGGCTTGATCTGCCGACGATCAAGGGATCGCCCACCTCACGGGCACGCCAAGGAGTAGGGGCAAGTTATCCCCGAACCTTGTAAACCCTCCTTGTTAGCATTTTTGGGTTGCTTTTCATTTCTGTAGTTCTACTCTATTTTGCATTTCTTCCGCTGTGCTACTAACTCTTGAAGTGCAGAAATCTGTTAAGTGAAAGCGATTTTTGTTTCTGACTATATTCACCCTTCCCCCTCTAGCCATCCAAGTTCTAACAAATATGATTTTTCGTAACACATTATCAACAGTTTGCAAGTAAAGCACGTCGTTAATAAGAGCTTTTGCAGTGTGCTCAATTAGCTGCGGTACGGATAGTATAGTGTTTAAACAAACGATGGCGTAAAAAAAAATACACTGTCAATAAACTTTTTTACATCGTACAAAGTGTGTGATCCCGGGCCAGCTTGAGTGTAGCCTGGCCCGACAGCCTAGCGCCCAGTCAGGAGCAAAGTGGCAAGTGATTTGGAAAACCCCGATAGATAAGAGGCACGTTGATGGAGACAAAGGAATTGAACAAGTTGCCCAACAAGCTAACGATACGGATCATGCTCAACCCACTCTTGAAGATGTTGATGATCCATTATACATCAAAGGAGGCCCAATTACAAGGGCTAAGGCTAAAAAGATGAAAGAAGCACTTAATGTGCTTATTGAAGATGTAAAGGCCAAAGCTACCATTGAAGAAGGTTTGACCAAGAGCAAGTCATATGGCTTAGTCAACCTAATTCAAGCCTTAGATGAGCTTAACTAGTCTCCTTAGTCTCTTCTCTATGTAAGAAGGATATGTTTATTTTGTGGGTTCAATTTAGGCCGAATTTCTAGCTTTATTTGGGTTGTAATTGTGCCAAGAGCTCAATAGGCCTATGTAGTCTATATAGGCCTCCACTAAATGGGCTTCCTTTTGGCCTTTTAGGGTTTTTAGGTCACCCTATAGCTATAAATATAGGGGGTGGCGGCCACAACATGTAACTTTTGGCTTATTCATTCTCCTACATGGTGAGGCTCTCACTTGTTGGTTCTTCATTGAACTAGAACTTATCAAGGCATCCCCTTGTGGCGTTCAAGACTTATCAACCTCCATCCCAAGGTTGTGGCGTCTATCTTCTTCTTCTTCTATACCAAGGTTCGTGCTTCCTTAAGCATTGGGTCAAGGTTTCTTTCTTCTATTCTCCATCTTTTCGATTTAGAATATCTTTCCCTCTTTCTTCCATTTGTTATGTGTTCTTGAGACTTATTCTCTTTGGGTTCGCATCATTTGGTATCAGAGCCTTAATTTTTCTAAATCGATTTGGTTATCATTTTCTTTGTGTTCTTGAGTTTCTATCGTATTTTTGTTTCTTTTCTTTTGCTTAGCAAGCCTTACTTGCTTTGTTGCTCAAAAAAAAGAAGAAAAAAAGAGGAGGAAAAAAAAATTCGGCCAAAAAAAAAGAGAAAGAAAAAAAAAGAAGCAAAGAAAGGAAGGAAGGAAGAAAAAAAAAAGAAGAAAAGCCAAAACAAAAAAAAAAGAAGCAAAAGAGGCTGGAAAAAAAATAAAAAAAAGAAGGAAGTAGAGACTTTGTTTGCAAATTTATTTTCTCATTTCATTTCAAGTTAGCCTAGATTAAGTTCTGGCAACTTTCATTTCAGCTCTTATTTCAAGTATTCTCATTTAATTTCAAGTTAGCCTAGATTCAATTCTGGCAGCCTAGATTAAGTTCTGGAAATTTTCCTTTCAGCTCTTATTTCAAGTACTTTCATTTCCTTTAAGTTGCCTAGATTCAATTCTGGCAGCCTAGATTAAGTTCTGGCAACTTTTCTTGCACTCTTTAATTCACGTTTTGCTATCTTTCATTTCCGCATTATCCTCAATTTTACCTAGATTCAATTCTGGCAAATTTCCTTTCAGCACTTACTTCAAGTTTTCAATTCTGCAATTTGCACTTTTGTCTTTAATTCCTATCCTTTATCGTTACACCCTTGGGAATATTGATAGTCCACGAACGCTTACAAGGTATTTGCCTCAATTCTCAGTTCAAGTTCTTTAAAGAGCTAACATTCGTGAGTTAGAGTGTTTGAGTGAAACAGGTTGTTCAATGGCGACAAGTGGAGAAGAAGCAAGACCTAGAGAATCCCTTGATCAACGTGCTTTGAGACAACACTTGGAACGCATAGAAATCCGTTTTAGTCAGATTATGGACAGATTAGAAAAACAAGATGTTGTAATTGCAAGATTGCGACCTAGCCAAGTTGGTAGAGTTCCTTCACGAAGTGCTAGACCATATAACCGTGGTGACCATGATGATGACGATGATGACGTATCTGAGGACATTGATGATAGAGCTTCAAGTGGTAGATCGGATCATGCTCGAGTTGGTGGTAGAAGAGGAAGGATGAATGATCATGTGGATAGAAACTTGGGAAATATCAAACTAAAGATTCCTTCATTTCAAGGCAAAAGTGATCCTGAAGCCTATTTGGAGTGGAAAAAGAAAGTGGAATTAGTATTTGATTGTCACAACTATTCTGAAGAAAAGAAGGTAAAACTCGCTGCCGTTGAATTTGTGGATTATGCAATTATTTGGTGGGATCAAATCATTCTAAGCAGGAGAAGAAACAAAGAGAGACCCGTTGGCAGTTGGGAGGAGATGAAGACTATTATGAGAAAGAGATTCATTCCAACACATTATTATCGGGATTTGTATCAACGGTTACAAAGTCTCACACAAGGATCCAAGACTGTGGAGGAATACCACAAAGAGATGGAAATTGCAATGATTCGTGCCAATGTGGAGGAGGACCGAGAAGCAACCATGGCACGATTTTTACAAGGGTTAAATCAAGAAATTGCAAATGTAGTGGAGTTGCAACATTATGTGGAGCTTGAAGACATGGTGCATATGTCCATGAAAGTTGAAAGACAACTCAAAAGGAAGGGGTCAAACAAGCATGGGGGGCAAAGTTCTCATTCGTCAACTTGGAAATCTAGTTGGAACAAAAGAGATGATAAAGTTGAATCAAAGAAAAAGCCCGATTTTTCAAAGAATAAAGATGCAAGCTCTCCATTGGTCAAGGGAAAGGAACCCCTCCAACCTTCAAGAAATAGAGATATTAAATGCTTTAAGTGCTTGGGAAGGGGACATATCGCATTACAATGCCCAAACAAAAGAATTATGATTTTGAAAGACAATGGTGACATCGAAACTGAAAGTGAGTCCGAAGATGATAGTGTCTTGCCCGCATTATTGGAAAGTGATGAAGAGTATCCCGTTGAAGGTGAAGCCCTTGTCACTAGGCGTGCTCTAAATGTGCAAGTGAAAGAAGATAATGAAGAACAACGAGACAACATATTTCATACTCATTGCCACATCAAAGACAAGGTATGTAGTATGATTATAGATGGGGGAAGTTGCACTAATGTTGTTAGTACTATTTTGGTTGAAAAGTTATGCTTACCTACCACTAAGCATCCTAGACCTTATAAACTACAATGGCTGAATGATTGCGGAGAAGTCAAGGTCAACAAGCAAGTGTTGGTTTCATTTTCCATTGGTAGATATCATGACGAGATACTTTGTGATGTAGTGCCAATGCATGCAAGTCA
>JAGFNQ010008921.1:0-101411 GCA_024364735.1 Boesenbergia rotunda | reverse complement strand
AGACCGATCAGAGTGAAGCATGATCGGTCACCAGACCGATCATGTAGCTCCCTGTTCGATCAGGCTCATGCCTGATCGGTCCCACGTCTGAGTGAATAGTAACTGCGGAAATCAAATCCTAAGTCGTGGATCGGTCACCAGACTGATCAGGAGCTGATCAGCGGGGGAACTCAACTCACTGTTCGCTCCCTGATCAGTCACCAGACCGATAAGAAGCAAGACAGTGAGGAAGCTGCCTGCTCCCTGATCGGTCACCGGACCGATCAGGAGCCAAGCAACAAGGCAATGACCTGCTCCCAGATCGGTCATCGAACCGATCAGAAGCCACATAGTAGGTTCCCAACCTCACTGTGCCCTCCCTGATTGGTCACCAGACCGATCAGTCATCGCTGGATCGGTCACCAGATCGATCCACGAAGGAGCAGCGTGCCAGCATCCCTGATCGGTCACCAGACCGATCCAGGGACTCAAACCTAGCCCTCCAAGCTAGGGTTTCATCCAACCTAGCCCTCCAAGCTAAGACTTTTTCACCTAACCCTCCAAGTTGAGAATTTTCACCTAACCCTCCAAGTTAGAACTTTTCACCTAGCCCTCCAAGCTAGGACTTTTCACCCAACTCTTCCAAATTAGGACTTTTCCAAACCTAGCCCTCCAAGCTAGGACCTGACCCTCCAAGCCAGGACTTTTTCACCTAACTCTCCAAGTTTGGGAATTTTCAACCTAACCCTCCAAGTTAGGACTTTTCACCTAGCCCTCCAAGCTAGGATTTTCACCCAACCCTTCCGAATTAGGACTTTTCAACACCTAGCCCTCCAATCTAGGATTTTCCACACCTAACCCTCCAGGTTAGGATTTTCCAACACCTAGCCCTCCAAGCTAGGATTTTTCATACCATGCCTAATCCACGATCAGGACTTAACCATAATCATAATCATCACCATAAACTAAAATCAGTGTCAACACCAAAACAACAATCAGGGTCAGACTGCATCAACAATCTCCCCCTTTTTGTTGTTTGACAACCCGATTTAAGTTTAGGGATTCTCAATCAATTTTCTCAAATTCAGAATCATAGGGGAATCAGGATCCTCCCCCTACAACATAATCATCCTAAACTTAACCAACCACACTCTCCCCCTTTGTCGAACACCGAAAAGGGTCTAGAGAGGCTGTTAAATTTAACCATACTCCCCCTCAACCCTAGGGGTATCCCAAAGATATGATAAATTTTTTATAAACATATGAATACATATGACAAAGGTAGGGCATGATAAAACAAGCATATGTATCATATGGACAGGGCATCATAAGCAAAATCATAAGCATGCATAATAAGGCATACACGCAGATAGTAATCATGTGAACACACATAAGCCAATATCCGAAACATGATAAGGCAAAAATATATGCAAAGTATCAGACGCATCATTTCGCACCAAGGTCAAGACACCTCAAAAGAACTGAGCACAACCAAATATGACACTCATAAAAAATAGTCAATGTTATCAATCCTATGCTTGGTCATCGTCTGAAGAGCCAACAATATATATAACCCCTCCTGGCGAAGAGCTCCTGGGGGATACATCACCAGGAAACGTATGATGATACCACTCCTCATACCATGTGTCCTGTATTGAGCTGATCTCGGAGACGTCGGATGCGAGAGCGTCGAGCCGGCGATCGAAAGACTGAAACTCCGAGCTGACCTCCTGGTACCAGAGCTCGGAAATATGTAGCTCGCGCTGCATCAACTGCTCTAACTCCGCAACCTGCCAGCGTAGATCAGGAGCCCACTCATCATAATCCTCAGCACCAGTGGATGGCTCCTAATCAGGGACTGCTCCTGATAACTCCCCCACATATCGTCGATTCTTCCACCTTAGCCCCTGCGGCCCGACAATAATGCCGGACTGAGCGAGCATGCGATGATCTAGACGGCAGTCCTGGCAAACCATGGGCACAATGCGGCTCTGTGAAACATTGATACCTACGGACTGGAGCCAAGCAGTAATGATGTGGCCAAAAGGCATGTAGACTGTCTGGTCGTACATCTGACTGTGGACAATGATGGAGAAATAGACTGAAGCCACTGGGTCAAAGTCTAACTGCTGATGCATCCCGTAGAGCATCAAGCAGTGGAACGGGTGAATCTCATCTAGGTGTTTTGAAGTAGTCGGAGGAGACAATTCGTGATGATCTTAAACAAAACATACTCAATGGGGGAAAGACGAAGAGCAGGAAATGTGGGAAAATCACGGGTGCGCTCACCGGAACCCCTTGGCCTGGGATGGCCTAGAAAATACTCGTAGATGGAATCAGGAGTGGCTCCATCAAAGGGAACCGGAAGAGGATCAGGAAGATAAGGGTAGAGAGAAAAATCATTTTCTGACCGGCGACAGCCAAGAAAGTCAGTGAAAATAGATCGATTAAAATTAAGGTCGACACTGGCAACACGGGTTTTCCACCCCGTACCCTCCCCACTGACCATGTTGTTATAGAATTCAGAGACCAAATCAAGGTTGATTGGCCTCTCAAGATACAGAATGGATTGAAGATTATAATGTTCAATAATTTGCCGGACTGTTGGACAATGTTCGTAGATAAAGGTTTGGTCCACAGTTCGACATGGCATTAGTTTGAAGTTGTGCCATAGAAAATTTAGAGCATAATGAATGTTTTGAAACCTAGTATGTGGAGGTGGAGAAGGTCCCGAAGAAGGTGTAGATAATGAGGGACCTTTGCCCTTTGAGCTTTCCTCCATTGGTTCCTTTACCTTAGATGATTTTCTAAGGATGGAGTAGATCATAGCAACAATCCACATAACGAAAATCATGACACAAATTGAAAGGATCACAAAATCAATACGAGAGTTGATCATAGTATAGAATAATCAAGTGTACATGAGGTGGAATTGATCACAGGAACATATGTTTAACCGAGAGTTGATCACACACATAGTTTGAATCAATTGGACAGAATCAAATTGAACATATGAACATAGTTTAATCAAGGACCCAAGATATGATCACGAAAACATAATCATAAGGTAAGACATTTGATCAAAGGTAAGACATAGCAAGGTAGGGTCACGGCCAATACATGAGGTCACGACACAACATAAGAGCACCAAAAGAAAGACCATGATTAGCGCAAATACATACACTATGAACTAATCTGTAAGGAAAACTAAATCAAAAACTCACTTTGGTGCCATTGATGGTGATCTGTGATGATCTTGAAAGTTGGAAGAAGAGCTCGCGCAGGAAGAAAGGTCTTGGCGTAAAAGATGAACTCAGGACCTTGAGCGAGAAGGGAACTTGCAGAAGCTCGCAGGAAACCTTCTCAAAATCGCACGCACGCGCACAAAAGCTCACTCCGAAGGGGAAGAAGAAGATGCAAGGAAGGCTCTCACGCAGGTTAAAAAGGCGCAAGAGGGAGTTTTTGGCGCTAGGGTTCGGCAATGAAGGGGTTTTGGAAGAGTTACTCAGTTGGTAGTTCGGTCCACCAACCGAAATTTAATGTGATCGAACGGATCACCGTTTGATCTGAAAGCTCCCAGACCGATTAGGCTCTGGCCTGATCGGACTGGCCTGGTCCTGATCGGTTGGGTGACTGATCAGAAAGGCTCCTGATCGATCGGCTGATCGATCAGGAAGCGAACAATAGGATTGGATGATATTCGAGAAGCCCCCCTGATCGGTCTGTGGACCGATCCCCACAGGGTGCCAGATCGGTCCGGGGACCAATCCAGGCAAGTACAGAATGGTTGGTCAGAATCTCATAAAGTCATTGCTGCCCCTCTGATCGGTCTGTGGAACGATCACAACAGGATGGAGCCAGATCGGTCCGGGGACCGATCAGCCCTACGCCTGATCTGTCTAGTGACCGATCAGGGTTCCTGATATTCCCTGATACGATCTAAAACTTTCAGTTTTAGACTTACACACGATTTTTGAAGGAATCTGATAAAGAATATCGATCTTGGAAGTGATTCCTTGACTATAATTGATCCCTAAACAAGGATCAACAGTCCTTATGGTTCAAACAAATCACTTTGCTCCACCCAAGTGTAGTCAAACTCAAACAACAATCATTCAAACCATTTCAATCAAGATTGTGTCAAATTCAGGTTTCCAATCAAGTTTCCTTGATTGGAATGTCCAAGTATGATCATGGAGCCAAATACACATGTGTTATGCATTGGTTTTCCCCATACTTGGTCACCGAAATGATTTTTATCTCGTCAACTTAATTTCTCAAGGGATGCATTGACATTTTGAGAAATTGAGTTGATCCTAACATCTCGCCCCATTTCTAGCAAACAAAAACGTTTTGGTAAACCTTATAGTCTGTGTGAGATGTCCCCAAAGTTACCCAATTGTATCTCAACAATTAGAACTTATCATGAAGGGTTTTGAAAGTATTTTGAAAACTATGAAGTGCGACACATTCCCAACTCCCTTCTTAAGAAACTAAACTCATTTTCGGGGAGTGGTTTAGTAAAAATGTCAGCGAGGTTTGACTTGGACTCTACATGTGAGAGTACAATATCTCCCCTAGCAACATGATCCCTAATGAAGTGGTGACGCACTTCAATATGTTTGGTCCTAGAATGATGGACTGGATTCTTGGTTAGATTAATTGTGCTAATGTTGTCACACAACACTTGCACACTTTTGTAACTTAATCCATAGTCCTCTAGAGTGTGAATCATCCACAATAATTGTGATACGCTCTCTCCCATAGCAATATATTCTACCTCGGTCGTGGAGAGAGCAACACAATGTTGCTTCCGACTTGACCAACTAACTAAAGATGATCCTAGAAATTGGCAACCCCCACTTGTGCTTTTCCGATCCAACTTACATCCAGCGTAGTCGGAATCGGTATAGCCAATCAGATCAAATGATTCGGTACGGGGGTACCAAAGACCAACTCCTATCGTGCCTTTAAGATATCTCAAAATCCTCTTAACAGCGATTAAATGAGATTCCTTGGCACAAACTTGATACCTTGCGCACATACCCACAGCGAAAAGAATATCAGGTCGACTAGCTGTGAGGTATAGCAAACTACCTATCATGCTCCGATATTGAGTCAAATCAACAGGTTTACCACTCTCATCATTGTCTAATCTTGTGTTTGTAGCCATGGGAGTGGTTACCTCTTTTGAATCACTCATATTGAATTTACGGAGCATTTCTTGTGTGTATTTCGATTGGTGCACATGGATCCCATCTCGGGTTTGTTTGATTTCAAGTCCAAGGAAGAAAGTCAACTCTCCCACTAGACTCATTTCAAATTCACTTTCCATGTGTCCAATGAATTCATTTAAATAACCCTTATTATTTGAGCCACAAATTATGTCATCGACATATACTTGGGCTACAAAAATATTGTCACCATCTCTACGTAGAAATAGTGTAGGGTCTATTTGGCCTCTTACAAAGTCTTTTTCAATTAAAAACGTCGACAACCGCTCGTACCAAGCTCGGGGTGCTTGTTTAAGGCCATAAAGTACCTTTTTGAGCTTGAACACGTGGTTTGGAAATTCGGTACTCTCAAACCCCGGAGGTTGTTCGACATAGACCTCTTCTCTAATTAGACCATTTAGAAAGGCCGATTTGACATCCATTTGATATAACTTGAAACCTCGATGTGCTGCAAATGCAAGCATCAATCGGATGGACTCTAATCGTGCCACGGGAGCATAAGTCTCATCATAATCAAGGCCTTCAACTTGACTATAGCCCTTGGCTACTAAGCGTGCCTTGTTTCTAATGATTTCTCCCTTATGGTTTAATTTATTCTTGAAGACCCATTTGGTTCCAATGATGGTGGTCTTCTTAGGTCTAGGGACTAAGTCCCAAACTTGACTTCTTTCGAATTGACCTAGTTCATCTTGCATTGCAATGATCCAATCGAGATCATTTAATGCTTCATCAATTTTTCTAGGTTCAATTTCGGAAATTAGGGCAACTTCATTAGCCTCATTCCTAAAGAATGATCTAGTCCTAACCCCATGGTGGATGTCTCCAACAATTTGGTCTTGGGGATGACTAGAGACTAATCTAGTTTGCCTAGGTGTTGGTGGTGCTTATTGAATGGGTTCACTAGACACAAGCTCGGCCTCAGAATCCGGCTACTCTGTGGGTTGTCTAGGCTCACCATCATCGAATTCATCACCATCAACAACATTTGGACTCTCATTCAAACTTAATCTCCTAAGTTCGAATTGGACTTCATCTTCTGATTGACCATTGACCTTTGGAATTTCTTCAAAGACAACATCAGAAGACTCTTCAACTAATCTAGATTTCTTGTTGTAGACTCGATAGGCTTTGCTAACGAGGGAGTACCCGACTAGTATCCCTTCATCAGCTTTTACCGTGAACTTTCCAAGGTGATCCTTGGTGTTTAGGATGAACAACTTACAACCAAACACCCTAAGGTGTTTAACTGTAGGTGGTCTCTTCCAAACCAAAGTTCATGGGGAGTCTTTCCTAAAAATCTATGAATGAGGACTCGGTTTTGCACATAGCAAGCTGTATTTACAACTTCGGCCCATAAGTAACTCGGTAGTGAGTACTCATTAAGCATGCTTCGTGCAGCCTCTTGTAAAACACGGTTCTTCCTCTCTACAACACCATTTTGTTGTGGTGTTCTAGGAGTAGAGAACTCATGTCTATAACCTCTATCTTGACAAAATTCTAAAAATCGTTGATTTTGAAATTCACCTCTATGATCACTTCTAATTGTCTTAATGGTTGATGATTTTTCATTTTCAACTCTTCTACAAAAAGAAATGAAAACATCTAAGGTTTGATCCTTATATTTAAGAAAATAAGTCCATGTATATCTAGTAAAATCATCAATGATAACAAAGCAATATCTACTTCCATTCAATGATATGATAGTGCTACAATCAAATAGATCCATATGAAGTAAATCTAATGCGGTAGATGTACTCACAGCGCTTTTACCTTTATGTGCAGATTTTGTTTGCTTACTCATTTGACATGCATCACAAAGTTTGTCTTTTTCATACTCGATGCTCGGTAAGCCACGAACTAATCCCTTGATGGCCATCATCCGGATGTTCTTCATGTTAACATGTGCTAGCCTCCGGTGCCATAGGGTGGACTCTTCTTCTTTTGACATGAGACACTTAGCAAAAGCATTAGTAGCACTTTTAAATGAAACTTGAAAAAAATTGTCTACTCTTGTTCCTACTAGTACCGTGTCTAAGGTGTCATGTTGTCTAACTAGACATTGACTTGGTTGAAAATCAATTGTGTAACTCGTGTCACACAATTGACTGACACTTAGGAGATTAAATGTCATCCCCTTGACTAGAAGGACATTTGAGATTCTAAGACATTCAGATATTTGAATGTCTCCTATTCCTATGACCTTAAGACTACCATTGTTACCAAATGAAACATTACCTCTACTTTTCTTTTGAAGGGTAGTAAATAATGATCTATCCCCGGTCATGTGTTTGGAGCACCCACTATCAACGAACAAAGTTGATAGATGCTCCCCCTCAATCATAACCTACACAATTCGAAAAATAGAAGTTTTAGGTACCCAAACCTTGGGACCTAAAGCACCTACTAAACAAGTCTTAGGCACCCATGCCTTGACAACTTTCTTTTGAACCTTGGGTGTCTTAGATTGTCTCATATCAGTCCTAGACATAAGAGACACAAATGAAGGTTCCTTGGGTTGGTAACCAATACCAACCCTATTGTAGATTGTCCTTTGGGCATTCAAAATCATGTCTAGGGTCTTTGAGCTAGTTGAGAACTTCTCAAGAATATTCTTGAGTCTCTCAACTTCACTCTTTAATAATTTGTTTTCTACCTCTAGCAATTCATCATGCAAAACATCATCATCCTCAACCCTAGAGGATTTCACATGCTCAATCTCAATTTTCAAAATTTTAATTTCATCCTCTAACATTTCAACATGCAAATCATCTATGTTATCATCCCTAGATGACATCAATTGTTCAATTTCTAGTTGCAATGACTTAACCTTACTTTTTGATTTCTTCAACATATTGGTTAAACATGCAATAGCTCTATAACATTTTTCAAGTTCGGGAGAAGTTACCTCTTCATCATCCGAAGATGATGAAGCCGCGTTTGAGGAGTTGGAAGATTCATCACTGCTTTCTCGATCTCCCAATGCCATGAGTGCCACATGTCGTGTACTCTTCTCCTTCTTTTCTTCTTCGGATGAACTTGAGGAGGATTCATCCCAAGTGGCCTTCAAGGCCTTCTTCTTCCTTGCTTTCTCTTCTTTCTTTTTGGATTTCTCCTCCTTCTTCTTTAGCTTTGGGCATTCATTCTTGAAGTGCCCTTTCCTACCACACTCATAACAAGAGGCAGTAGTCTTATCAATTTTAACTTCACTAGGGTTACCTTTACCCTTGAAGTGTCGACCCCTTCTCATCATCCTCCTCACAAAATAAGCCATCTCGGAGGAAGAAGACCCGCTGCCATCTTCCTCGGAATCAGATTCGGACTCGGACTCGGACTCGGATGAGGATGAGAAGACCTCCTTCTCCTTCTTCTTCTCCTTCTTCTTCTTATTGGATCGTTCCCCTGCAACTAAGGCAATCCCCTTCTCCTTGAGGCCATTTTATGCAATTTCATTTCACAAAATAGATCATCTAATTTAACAATTGATAAATCCTTGGAAACTTTGTAGGCATCCACCATGGATGACCACAAAACATTCCTTGGAAAAGCTTTCAATACATACCTCACAAGGTCGCGATTCTCGACCTTTTCATCAATTGAATGAAGCCCGTTGAGGACTTCCTTGAACCGGCTATGTAACTCACTTACGGTTTCATTCTCCTTTATGGAGAGATTTTGAAGTTGGTTGAGGAATAAGTCCCTCTTGGCGATCCTTAAATCCCGGGTGCCCTCGTGGAGTTCGATGAGTTTGTTCCACAAGTCTTTTGCACTTGTGAATGGACTAACCTTGATGAGTTGGTCTTTGTTCATGCCGCATTGTAGAGTGACCACCGCCTTCGCGTCGGCTTCACTCTTTCGAGTTTGTTCAGTCGTCCATCACCACGATTCAAGTTCTTTGCCTTCATCATCCTTCGGAGGGGTAAAACCCTCCTTCACCACGAACCAAGTATTGATGTCCATCTTGAGATAATACTCTATCTTTGATCTCCAATATTGAAAGTCAGCGCCATCAAAGAAAGGAGGTCGGGTGGTGCTAAAGCCTTCTCTCAATGCCATGGATGATAGCTCTCAGTTGTTAATCCGCAAAAACAGAGCCCCAAGCTCTGATACCACTTGTTGGAACTCGGATGGCTAGAGAGGGGGGTGAATATAGCCAATCACTTGAACTTTAGCACTTATCAAAATTCTGCACTTAAACCGTTTAGTAGCACAGCGGAAAGAATAGAAACAGAGTATGCAGAAAAACTAGAACCCTAAGCTAAGCACAAATGTAAGACGCTAACAAGAGGGTTTACAAGGTTCGGGGATAACTTGCTCCTACTCCTTGGCGTGCCCTTAAGGTGGGCGATCCCTTGATCGTCGGCAGATCAAGCCCAGGAAGATCCGGATAGAAAGCAACCTCCTTCTCGGTGGAGTAACCTCTCCACGGCGTTTCAATCAAAGATATAGTTTTAAGCACAATGAAACACAAGAAAGATCTTACTTAGCACTTAGCACAGACAAGAACACAGCAAGCTTCCTCCGAGCTCCACCCAGCGACGATCTCACGCAAGAAACCTTTCTCCGTGTCTTCTTGCTGTTGGACTCAAAGCCTCTTGTTCCTTCCTCCAAGTGCTCAAGCAAGGGATGGTTGCTTCATTGATTGCAGTAGCTTTCTCAAGAGTGGATGATCAGCCAAGAGCATAAGCACGCAGCAAGAAGTCGCAATACAAAACCATGGCAACCAGAACTCCTTCTTGCTCTGCTCCACACCGCTCCTTTTGTTTCCCACTTAAGCGTCAGGTGACACTATCTCACTGCAGCCTCCAGCTGCTCCCCTGCAACCACCAGCCACCACTGAGTTCTTCTGGACTCCCTGAGCTTCCCTCAGACCAGCCTCAGTCAGCAGCTCCAGCCAGCGCCAGCGTCCGTTGCAACCTGAGATGGAAAATAGACAAACCTGCTCCAAGGAAAGGCCTCCATTGACTCTCCTTGAGTGTTTGAATCCTTCCCTATCACCTGCAGCTTAATCAGAGTGTCAGCACAGCATATCAAGCAGAAAATCGTGTATCAGATGTTAAGAGCAGAGAATCGGATACGTTCAGACGCGATCAGAGCGTCTGACAGTGCATTTTGAATTAAAGTGATCGGTCACCAGACCGATCCACCGCTTTGCTGGGACTCCCAGCTCTCGCGGCGACACAAGCCTGATCGGTCACCAGACCGATCAGAGTGAAGCTTGATCGATCATCAGACCGATCAGGTAGCTCCCTGTCCGATCAGGCTCAAGCATGATCGGTCCACGTCTGAGTGAACAGTAACTGCGGAAATCAAATCCTAAGTCGTGGATCAGTCACCAAACCGTTCAGGAGCTGATCAGCGGGGGAACTCAACTCACTGTTCGCTCCCTGATCGGTCACCAGACCGATTAGAAGCAAGACAGTGAGGAAGCTGCCTACTCCCTGATCGGTCACCGGACCGATCAGGAGCCACGCAACAAGGCAACGGTCTGCTGCCTGATCGGTCACCAGATTTATCAGGAGCCACGCAGTAGGTTCCCAACCTCACTGTGCGCTCCCTGATCGGTCACTAGACCGATCAGTCATCACTGGATCGGTCACCAGACCGATCCACGAAGGAGCAGCGTGCCAACATCCCTGATCGGTCACCAGACCGATCCAGGGACTCAAACCTAGCCCTCCAAGCTAGGGTTTCATCCAACCTAGCCCTCCAAGCTAGGACTTTTTCACCTAACCCTCCAAGTTGGGAATTTTCACTTAACCCTCCAAGTTAGGACTTTTCACCTAGCCCTCCAAGCTAGGACTTTTCACCCAACTCTTCCGAATTAGGACTTTTCCAAACCTAGCCCTCCAAGCTAGGACCTGACCCTCCAAGCCAGGACTTTTTCACCTAACTCTCCAAGTTAGGACTTTTCACCTAACCCTCTAAGTTAGGACATTTCACCTAGCCCTCCAAGCTAGGACTTTTCACCCAACCCTTCCGAATTAGGACTTTTCAACACCTAACCCTCCAAGCTAGGATTTTCCACACCTAACCCTTCAGGTTAGGATTTTCCAACACCTAGCCCTCCAAGCTAGGATTTTTCATACCATGCCTAATCCATGATCAGGACTTAACCATAATCATAATCATCACCATAAACTAAAATCGGTGTCAACACCAAAACAGCAATCAGGGTCAGACTGCATCAACACTTCCTCTGTGTCCTTAGGGTTTATCAAAATCAAATGAACACCAATTTTCAGGAAGATAGAATTTGAAATTGTAACGCCCGCCCTTATATCTACTCTCGGGGCGGGGTTACGTACATTCAATCATATAGTAATATTTTTTTTTTCTATTTCTATCTCCTAGCATGACATTAAAACAACAATGCAAGGACTTAAGAGAACTAGGTACTAAGCATGCTTGCAAAAATTATCAAGTTCACATATTATTTCACCCATAATATAATCCAATAAATCAAGTATATGAAAATTCCAAGTGTAACTATTATCATGCAATATCAATCCTAATCACTATCATTCATTGTCAAGGAGCATAACATAAGCATAAATATGTAGATATAGAAATCTTTCTTCCCGAGCCACCACCCAACACATCTTCAGCCTCCTGCCTCTTCCTTCCATTTAAGTGTTATCTGCAGCATAAGATAACACATAAACTAGTAAGCATAAATGCTTAGTAAGGATCCTGTCCTACTCGCTAAAATCATACGAAAGCATAACATGTACACATAATAAATCATAAGCATGAGTTCATCAAAGCATGTTAAACATCCAAGTTTCTAACATGCAGTATCAAGTACCTCAAGCATACTCTTCACATATTACAAATATTTTCAATGAATGTTTTCAAAACATTTCCATAATGGTATTACTTAAAAATACATCCATATCATATCGGGCCCTGTTGTGTACCAACTATCGCGCGGAACTATTGCGCGTTCCCTAATGAATTGGGGTAGCGAGCCACCAAGTCATTAGAGCAGGACCCTTCCGTCCTACCGGAGCCACGTTAACATGCACCCCGGATTTATTTAACGACCCCCTTCCGAGTCGGGTACACAACTTAAAAGTAAAATACTTATCATGCTGTTACATATATGCTAAGGAATACTCCATATTTACTCTTATGGGACACACCACTCTTCAAGGGTGCTCTAGATCCCCTAGGGACACACCACACATTCGGGTGCTCTTGATCCCATACTATTTGAGTATCCCTTCAAGCATTTTAACATATCACATGCAATTTCATAAGTGTGCCCCATGGGCTATAAGGCATGTTCATACATACATCATATTTCATACATGTTCATATATTCATCATATTTCATACATGTTCATACATGCATCATATGTCATACATGTTCATATATACATCACATTTCATACATGTTCATCATATTTCATCATACATCATATTTTAACCACTTAACCTACCTTAGACCTGACAAGCTTTGGTCACATAGGTCATACTCATATCGTAGAAAGTGGTAGCATGCTATCAATTAAGATTTCAATCAGACATCTCATTTAAAACACCTCATACATAAACATATCAAAGCATGCTAACAATTAAGGTTTCCTCATCAACCATTCCATTTAACACCACATACATATACATGTGATCATCCCCAACCATAAACATATATCATAGGGTAGTTTGACCTTTACAAACCCTAGTCCTAGTGGGTTGGCCGAAACATCAAGAGTAGGGAAATATTAGGACTTTTGCATTAATCATTCACACATACATTTATTCAAACACCTTGTATACTTAATCTTAAACATGGATATATTGTAGGATAATTCAACCCTCACTAACCCCTTTTTCTAAGCCTTGGCCGAAACCCATCCAAGTTCAAAACCCTAGGTTTTGCTATCACAAAAATGTAGGGACACAACATATAGGTATACTCTAAATTCCAAGGGGTCTTCACATGCATCTAGGGGTAACCAAGGTCCCTTCTTGGGTGTTGGCCGAAACCTACACAAGGGTGTAACCCTAGGTTTTGTTCACAACATTTTGCATAAACCACACATATACATATATCCTAAGTTCCAAGGGTCTAATTATGTAACAAAAGAGAACAAGGCCTTCCCCTAAGGGGGTGGCCGAATCTTACAAGAACCAAAACCCTAGTTCTTCTTCCCTTTTGTTCAACTATCATGAAGGAAATCAGTATACACATATTCCCTAAGTGTCAAGGGTCTAATCATGTAACAAAAGAAAACAAGGCCTTCCCCTAAGGGGGGTGGCCGAAACATACAAGAACAAAAACCCTAGGTTTTTGTTTACAACATGTTAAAGGATACCACATTCAAGAACTATTACACTGCAGGCGAGGGGATACTTACATCCTTTCGCTTGGATTTCTCTTTCTCTTACTCCGTAGGGTACCCTAGATTTGTAGGGCAAGTGAAAATCCTTTCCGAATCTTCTCTAGAGCTCCTTAGACTTAGTAGTGGCAAGAACCTTCAAAGGTCTTCTTCCTTCCAACTTTTCTAGGGCTAGAACCCTAGACTTGATTTTCGAAAATGAGAAGGAGAGGGGAGAGGGTCTCGGTGGGGAAGAGTGAAGAGGAAGAAGAAGAGAAGAGAAGGAAGTTACTCCAACTTCCCATTATTTATACTTTTCTCATGAAAAGACATGTCTCTTCACTCTTACACACTTAACAAGCATGTTTCTTATTCTCTTAACAAGAAACATGGCTTGGTGCAATGGTTAAGACATTGCTAGTGCAACTAGGAGGTTCAAGGTTCAATCCTTGCTTCCTCCCTTCTTTATTTTCTTTTTATCACATTTTGCACCAATCCAAGCCCATTAAGCCAAGCCCATCATGAAATTTCATAATATTAATTATATTCCATGAATTCATATATTTCATAATATTTCATGATAATATTTCATGAATTCCATAATATTTCATATTTATGAATTCATGATATTTCATAATATTTCATGATACTATTTCATGAATTCCATAATATTTCATATTTATGAATTCATAATATTTCATAATATTTCATGATACTATTTCATGAATTTCATAATATTTCATATTTATGAATTCATAATATTTCATAATATTTCATGATACTATTTCATGAATTCCATAATATTTCATATTTATGAATTCATAATATTTCATAATATTTCATGATACTATTTCATGAATTTCCATAATATTTCATATTTATGAATTCATAATATTTCATAATATTTCATGATACTATTTCATGAATTTCACCATATTTCATATTCATGAATTTATATATTTCCTAATATTTCATATAGGAAATTTCGGGGCGTTACAATCCTCCCTACCTTATAAAAAGTTCGTCCCGAACTTTAAAATAATTCCGGATGCTTTAATCGCATTACCTCCTCTCGTTCCCACGTGGCTTCTTCGAATCGTTCGTTCCGCCACAGAACCTTTACTAAGGGTACTTCCTTGTTCCTTAGCTTTTTAACTTCCCGGTCTAAGATCTGAACAGGTCATCTATCCGGGGTAGAGGGTACCTGTTCTTGATAGTCACATTATTCAGTGCCCGATAGTCGATACACATTCGCATCGACCCATCCTTCTTTTCTTTTACAAACAGCACGGGAGCTCCCCAGGGAAATGACTAGGGCGGATGATCCCTTGTCAAGTAGCTCTGTAACTGTCCTTGCACTCCTTTAATTCTGTCGGCGCCATACGGTACGGTGCTTAGAAATGGGTTGGTACCAGGAACCAACTCAATTGCAAATTCTATATCCCTTTCAGGTGCTAACCCTGGTAAGTCATCGGGAAATACCTTTGGGTAATTGCATACGACTTTGACGTCTTCTAGCTTCGGGTCCTCTGTAGGACTGGTATCAACCACATGAGCTAGAAATCCCGAGCATCCCTTTTCTAACATCTTCCTTGCTTTCAGAGCCGACAAGAATTTACTTGTCCTCTTCTTCGTCTCTCCGATAAATTCGAACAGAATTTCCCGCTTCAGGTCGGAAGATAACCCTTCGTTTACGGCACTCAATAGAGGCGCCATATTTGTTCAAGAAATCCATGCCCAATATCACATCATAATCTGACATATCTAGCACTATCAGATCGCAGTAAAGTTCCCTATCTGCGATTCTGATTGGTGCGGCCCGTAGCATTTGGGTAGATGGCATCACCTCACCCGAGGGCAGTGTTGTCAGAAATTTACAGTCTAAATCTTGTAGTGACATATTATTTCTTTTGGCATATTGCATCATATTAAATGGGGGTGCGGTCTCATTACCCCGATTGCTACGTCTCCTAGCCATATATCTATCATACAAGTGATAATTGACTATATAAGAATTAATATTTCTTTCACTTGTTATGCAAGCATAAATCATCTCTATATTATGCATATATCTCTATATTGTACTGTACATGAAATAAATAAAGTAAGGCGAGTTAGGATTTCTTACTTGGAAGCGGCAGGAGGAAGCTTGATGTGTGTGTGGTGGAGGGGAAATCTGCTCTGATAGCAACCTGTAATGCCCGCCCTTATATCTACTCTCGGGGCGGGGTTACGTACATTCAATCATATAGTAATATTTTTTTTTCTATTTCTATCTCCTAGCATGACATTAAAACAACAATGCAAGGACTTAAGAACTAGTACTAAGCATGCTTGAAAAATTATCAGTTCACATATTATTTCACACCATAATATAATCCAATAAATCAAGTATATGAAAATTCCAAGTGTAACTATTATCATGCAATATCAATCCTAATCACTATCATTCATTGTCAAGGAGCATAACATAAGCATAAATATGTAGATATAGAAATCTTTCTTCCCGAGCCACCACCCCACACATCTTCAGCCTCCTGCCTCTTCCTTCCATTTAAGTGTTATCTGCAGCATAAGACAACACATAAACTAGTAAGCATAAATGCTTAGTAAGGATCCTGTCCTACTCGCTAAAACCATACGAAAGCATAACATGTACACATAATAAATCATAAGCATGAGTTCATCAAAGCATGTTAAACATCCAAGTTTCTAACATGCAGTATCAAGTACCTCAAGCATACTCTTCACATATTACAAATATTTCAATGAATGTTTTCAAAACATTTCCATAATGGTATTACTTAAAAATACATCCATATCATATCGGGCCCTGTTGTGTACCAACTATCGCGCGGAACTATTGCGCGTTCCCTAATGAATTGGGGTAGCGAGCCACCAAGTCATTAGAGCAGGACCCTTCCGTCCTACCGGAGCCACGTTAACATGCACCCCGGATTTATTTAACGACCCCCTTCCGAGTCGGGTACACAACTTAAAAGTAAAATACTTATCATGCTGTTACATATATGCTAAGGAATACTCCATATTTACTCTTATGGGACACACCACTCTTCAAGGGTGCTCTAGATCCCCTAGGGACACACCACACATTCGGGTGCTCTTGATCCCATACTATTTGAGTATCCCTTCAAGCATTTTAACATATCACATGCAATTTCATAAGTGTGCCCCATGGGCTATAAGGCATGTTCATACATACATCATATTTCATACATGTTCATATATTCATCATATTTCATACATGTTCATACATGCATCATATGTCATACATGTTCATATATACATCACATTTCATACATGTTCATCATATTTCATCATACATCATATTTCAACCACTTAACCTACCTTAGACCTGACAAGCTTTGGTCACATAGGTCATACTCATATCGTAGAAAGTGGTAGCATGCTATCAATTAAGATTTCAATCAGACATCTCATTTAAAACACCTCATACATAAACATATCAAAGCATGCTAACAATTAAGGTTTCCTCATCAACCATTCCATTTAACACCACATACATATACATGTGATCATCCCCAACCATAAACATATATCATAGGGTAGTTTGACCTTTACAAACCCTAGTCCTAGTGGGTTGGCCGAAACATCAAGAGTAGGGAAATATTAGGACTTTTGCATTAATCATTCACACATACATTTATTCAAACACCTTGTATACTTAATCTTAAACATGGATATATTGTAGGATAATTCAACCCTCACTAACCCCTTTTTCTAAGCCTTGGCCGAAACCCATCCAAGTTCAAAACCCTAGGTTTTGCTATCACAAAAATGTAGGGACACAACATATAGGTATACTCTAAATTCCAAGGGGTCTTCACATGCATCTAGGGGTAACCAAGGTCCCTTCTTGGGTGTTGGCCGAAACCTACACAAGGGTGTAACCCTAGGTTTTGTTCACAACATTTTGCATAAACCACACATATACATATATCCTAAGTTCCAAGGGTCTAATTATGTAACAAAAGAGAACAAGGCCTTCCCCTAAGGGGGTGGCCGAATCTTACAAGAACCAAAACCCTAGTTCTTCTTCCCTTTTGTTCAACTATCATGAAGGAAATCAATATACACATATTCCCTAAGTGTCAAGGGTCTAATCATGTAACAAAAGAAAACAAGGCCTTCCCCTAAGGGGGGTGGCCGAAACATACAAGAACAAAAACCCTAGGTTTTTGTTTACAACATGTTAAAGGATACCACATTCAAGAACTATTACACTGCAGGCGAGGGGATACTTACATCCTTTCGCTTGGATTTCTCTTTCTCTTACTCCGTAGGGTACCCTAGATTTGTAGGGCAAGTGAAAATCCTTTCCGAATCTTCTCTAGAGCTCCTTAGACTTAGTAGTGGCAAGAACCTTCAAAGGTCTTCTTCCTTCCAACTTTTCTAGGGCTAGAACCCTAGACTTGATTTTCGAAAATGAGAAGGAGAGGGGAGAGGGTCTCGGTGGGGAAGAGTGAAGAGGAAGAAGAAGAGAAGAGAAGGAAGTTACTCCAACTTCCCCTTATTTATACTTTTCTCATGAAAAGACATGTCTCTTCACTCTTACACACTTAACAAGCATGTTTCTTATTCTTTCAACAAGAAACATGGCTTGGTGCAATGGTTAAGATATTGCTAGTGCAACTAGGAGGTTCAAGGTTCAATCCTTGCTTCCTCCCTTCTTTATTTTCTTTTTATCACATTTTGTACCAATCCAAGCCCATTAAGCCAAGCCCATCATGAAATTTCATAATATTAATTATATTCCATGAATTCATATATTTCATAATATTTCATGATAATATTTCATGAATTCCATAATATTTCATATTTATGAATTCATGATATTTCATAATATTTCATGATACTATTTCATGAATTCCATAATATTTCATATTTATGAATTCATAATATTTCATAATATTTCATGATACTATTTCATGAATTTCATAATATTTCATATTTATGAATTCATAATATTTCATAATATTTCATGATACTATTTCATGAATTCCATAATATTTCATATTTATGAATTCATAATATTTCATAATATTTCATGATACTATTTCATGAATTTCCATAATATTTCATATTTATGAATTCATAATATTTCATAATATTTCATGATACTATTTCATGAAACACCATATTTCATATTCATGAATTTATATATTTCCTAATATTTCATATAGGAAATTTCGGGGCGTTACAGAAATCACAATTTGGGAAGAAGATAATTTTTAAAGTATAAGTCTTTTTGAAAACATATGTAATAGAAATTAAGGCGCAGTTTTCGAAAAATATTTTTAACAAAAAGAACAAAACACTCCCCCTGCATCCAACACCGTTTGACTCTATCTAAGTGCCTTAAGGAACTTTAGTGTTGTCCTAAGAGGCTTGTGTCTAATTGAGTGAGTCAAATAATTTTTTTAAAAATATACTTTTTGAAAAATGTATAATATGTATAATCAATCAGACAAGCATGAATTCCATAAAAACATTATTATGTTGAATCACTATTTTGAAAATATATTTTTAGAAAAATATTCTAATGATTTTGAAAAACAGTTTTGAAAAATATTTTTCAATTCATTAGTCCTTAACATCTCACCCATTTTAGATGCATCAATATAACAAGCATGGTTGCCTTATTGGTGTATTGTGAGATGCTTGAATCATTTTTCTTAATTTATTATTAACTCTAAGATTTAATTGAAGTTTGGGTTAGATTTAAATCTAGCAATAGTAAAGTGAATTTGATTTTCAGTAATTGGCTTCCAGGTCTTAGCGAGGCACTAGGCCTTCTTTGACCGTAGCCTTATTGGATCATCAACCATTTTCTTGACAAAGCCTTTTATAGAAAATTCATCTTCAAGTTACTTCTTGAAAGATTTTGATCTAACTAGTTTAGGTCTTGGATCGGTAGCTTCGGCTAGTTCCACCAAAAAGGCTTTCCTAACGTACTATCATCTCACCTCCACCTAATACTAGGTTGATCAAGTTTCAATTATTCTTTTTCCTATAGTCGTTGTAAATTATGCATAAAATTTAAATATGAATGACATGTCATATATTTAAAATAAATAGCAAATGCATGACATGACAATTATGCATGATTCAAACAAGTCCAAAGCATTTTAATTACGTTTTTAAAGATGTATCAAATTCCCGATTTGATACATGTCGTGTGAACCCGCGAATATGTCAACCCACTTTGACATATTTAATTTTAATTATTATAGTTTGGGTAAAATTTTATTTTAGTTCAAGTTTAATTTATTTAAAGATTAATTGGAGAATATATTGATTAAGGACTAATTAATTAAGAATTAATTGATGTTGAATTAATTGAATTTGAATTAATTAAGATTAAGTTATTAATTAAATTAATTTGAATTTAATTGGAATTTAATTTGAATTTAATTTAATTTGAATTTAATTTGAATTTGAATTTAATTTAAATTTAATTGAATTAATTTGAATTAAATGAATTAATTTGAGTTAATTGAATTTATTTGAATTAATTGAATTAATTTGAGTTTATTTGAATTAATTTGAATTAATTGAATTGAATTTAATTTGAATTTAATTTAAATTTAATTGAACTAATTTGAATTAAATGAATTTATTTGAGTTAATTGAATTTATTTGAATTAATTGAATTAATTGAAGTTAATTGAATTTATTTGAATTAATTGAGATTTGAATAATTAAGGTTGAAATGATTAATTAATAATTGTGGGTTTAAATTTATCATTTTCATTATTCGAAAATTTCTTCTTCATCTTTATCTATCTTTTTCAAGTTTTCTAATAATTTTAATTTATTTGAATCTTTGTGAACTTTATTAATTATGGCCTTTATCTTAGATAGTTCCATATCCTCCTCATCCTCAAAATTACATCTTTTAGTATCCTTAAAGTAGGAGTAGTAATTTGGGCCACTAATTAAAGTTTTGTAATAACTTTCAAAATTATCTATAATTAAGTTATTATCTAGGAGAATTTCATCTTCATTATTCTCAAGATTTTTAATAAAATTATTTTTATCCTCAAAAATAATTTCAGGATCATCTCCAGAATTATCTTCACTAATTTGACAGTTATCTTTAGAATTCTTGAATTTGAATTCAGAGTTATACAACGGATTTTTAAATTTGAATTCAAAATCATCTAAAGGATTTTCAAATTCAGAATTATCCTTAAGATTTTTGAATTCAGGTTTATCCTTAGGATTTTCAAATTTGGATTTATCCTTAGGATTTAATTTATATGAATTAAAATTATCAGAATTAAAATTACTAGAATTAAAGTTATCAGAATTAAAATTATCAGAATTAAAGTTATGATAATTTATTTTAGAAATTACTGAATTAATGTTCTGAATTAAATAATTAATTTCTGATATTTTAGTCATATCTGCATTTTCTAATTTGTCATACAAAATATTAATTTTACTATGCAGTAAATCTAATTTATCAGAAAAATTAACTAAATTATCTAAAGACAGTGCAGGAATTTTGAAATTTTTCGGAATGTAAATTTTACGTACCTTTGTCGGACATTTGTTCTTGTAGTGTCCATATTTTTCGCACTTGAAGCATTGTACGTGATCTTTATTTTTCCGGACTCCTGGCGCCAGTGTCTCTTTTGCCGCCGGTGGTGTAAACCGAGTCTTACGAGTAGGGCACTGATTTTTGTAGTGTCCTCTCTCCCTGCACGTGAAACACATAATATGAAACTTAAAAATAGACATTTTAAAAAAAAATTGTACCTAATTCACCCCTGGGCTCCCCCTCAACTCCTGGCGTCGTTGCTCCGTCGGCGATTAGTCCGGTGAAGAGCGGCTCGGCTCTGATACCAATTGTACGATCGGTGCCGTCGATAGAGGGGGGGTGAATATCGACCGTGAAAATCTCTTGCGGAAACTGCGTAGAAAACTTGGATCATTCTAGACTTAGAACGTTAGTAGCACAGCGGAAAAGTAAATGCAGAAAAATAACAATAAGACAGACACACGGGGATTTATTTACTTGGTTCCCGACCCCCCAGGGTCAGTACGTCCAAGGCCTATGTACTCGGCGTGAGTCCACTATTGGTCTCCTTTCCGGAATTTCCGGAGGCGGAGAAAACCCGTCTTACAGTTGATTTACAAGCAAAAAGATAAATAAACTGAATTGCAGAATGTAAATCAAACCAAAACAACTTATGTCGAAGCGTCAGCCGATCTGGACCTCCGAAGTACCACGCACTTCCTCCTGGAGTCTCCCGGTCGTAGAGCCTCGTCTTTAGCGTGTTGTCGTCGGTCAGAATTATCAGAATAGCTCTAAGCAGTTGTGTTTGAAGCAGAGGGGTCGAAGCCCCTTTTATAGGCTTCATACGGGCGCCCTGGACGCTGGGGGCGCCCCTATAAACCCGGTCAAACCTTATCCCCGCGCCGACCTCACCGCGGCTGATAAAACCTCTGACCAGGGCGCCCCGGACCTCCTGGGCGCCTAGCTTGAACCCAGTCAACGCTAATCTCCTGCTCGAAGCAGCAAAACAGCTTTGAACCCGGGCGCCCCGGACCTCCCGGTGCCCCGCTTGAGGCCTATTCTGCTTACCACACGAAAACTATTTTTTTTCTTTCTTTGGCTTGGGCGCCCCCATCATTGGGGGCGCCCTGGATGCATGGGGGCGCCTAGCCTCCAACCCTGTTTTGTCTGCTTTGTCTTCCAATCTTGGTACCTGCAAGATACACATATACAAAGCAAATATACACACATTCTTAACCTTAAGGACTTGGTTCTGACTTCGGATTTCCACGAAACCCTAGGTCGAACCGACGCAAGTTCCCACCCCCAAGAACGCGCCTTTCACCTACTCCTTTCAGGAGACGGTTGCCACCCAGTCCTTCGGGTGGACTTTTGCTTAGCTTCCGATACTTCCGGACCTCAAGACGCCCGAACCCTGACCCGTCTCTACTTCTGTCCTTAGTCATCGCTCAGCTAAGTTGTTCAACCCCTCGGACCAAGACTTCGTGCCCAAACCCTAGGTCCAGGACTTAGGTGCCCAACCCTCGGCCAGGTCTTCTTGCCCAGTCCTCGACCAGGACTTAGTGCCCACCTTCCGAGCAAGTCTTCGGTGCCCAACCCTTTGCCAAGACTTAGTGCCCAATCCTCGATCAGGACTTAGTGTCCAGCTTCACTCACCAGGTCTTAGTGCCTAGGTTAACTAGGACTTTTCTTCAACTTAGATTACTTCTCCTTTGCTCCCCTTTGTCTGTTTAATGTATCACTGACTTAAGTGTATTGTCAAACATTAAAACACTTAGAGGAGGACATCATTGATGCAACTTGCACCAACACAAAGTTCTCATTCGTCAACTTGGAAATCTAGCTGGAACAAAAGAGATGATAAAGTTGAATCAAAGAAAAAGCCCGATTTTTCAAAGAATAAAGATGCAAGCTCTCCATTGGTCAAGGGAAAGGAACCCCTCCAACCTTCAAGAAATAGAGATATTAAATGCTTTAAGTGCTTGGGAAGGAGACATATCGCATCACAATGCTCAAACAAAAGAATTATGATTTTGAAAGAAAATGATGACATCGTGACTGAAAGTGAGTCCGAAGATGATAGTGTCTTGCCCCCATTATTGGAAAGTGAAGAAGAGTATCCCATTGAAGGTGAAGCCCTTGTCACTAGGCGTCTAAATGTGCAAGTGAAAGAAGATAATGAAGAATAACGAGACAACATATTTCATACCCGTTGTCACATCAAAGACAAGGTATGTAGTATGATTATAGATAGGGGAAGTTGCACTAATGTAGCTAGTACTATTTTGGTTGAGAAATTATGCTTACCTACCACTAAGCATCCTAGACCTTATAAACTACAATGGTTGAATGATTGCGGGGAAGTCAAGGTCAACAAGCAAGTGTTGGTTTCATTTTCATCGGTAGATATCATGATGAGATACTTTGTGATGTAGTGTCAATGCATATAAGTCATTTACTTTTAGGTAGACCATGGAAATTTGATAGGAAGGTCATGCATGATGGGTTTAAAAATAAGTATTCTTTTATGATGCATGGTAAACATGTAACTCTTGTACCATTGACTCCTAAACAAGTATATGAAGATCAATTGAGGATCAAAAATGAGAGTGAAAAAAGAAAAGAGTGTGAGAAAAAAGAAAATGAGAAAAGGAAAAAGAATAGAAAAGAAAAAGAGTGTGAGAAAAGAAAAGGTAAGGATGAGATTAGTGGAAAAAAGATTCAAGAGCAAGAGAGTAAAAAAGGGAACTTTTATGCAAAAGAAAGAGAAGTTAAGAGAGCATTTTATGCTTCACAGCCAATGATTGTACTTTTGTACAAGGAGGCTGATTTTAACACTAACGATCATAACCCTATTTTGCCTAGTGTTGTTAAATCTCTTTTGCAGGAATTTGATGATGTATTTCCTGATGAGGTTCCTGATGGATTGCCACCACTTAAAGGAATAGAGCACCAAATTGATTTCATCCCTGGAGCCACAATTCCTAATCGGCCAGCCTATAGGTGTAACCCTGCTGAGATAAAAAAACTTCAAAGGCAAGTTGAAGAGTTGATGAAAAAAGGGTATGTCCGAGAAAGTTTAAGTCCATGTGCTGTCCCCGTTTTGCTCGTACCTAAGAAGGATGGAACTTGGAGAATGTGCGTTGATTGTAGAGCTATCAACAAGATTATAGTAAAGTATCGTCATCCTATTCCTAGATTAGATGATATGCTAGATGAACTACATGGCTCTTGCATTTTCTCTAAAATTGATTTAAAGTCGGGCTATCATCAAATTCGCATGCGTGAGAGAGACGAATGGAAAACTGTATTTAAGACTAAGTATGGTTTGTACGAATGGTTAGTAATGTCATTTGCACTTACTAATGCACCTAGTACTTTCATGAGGTTAATGAATCATATTTTGCGTGCTTTTATTAGAAATTTTGTCGTAGTATATTTTGATGACATCTTGATTTATAGCAAAAATTTAGAGGAGCATCTACAACATTTACAAAATGTTCTAATTGTTTTGCGAAATGAAAAGTTGTATGCTAACCTTCAAAAATGTTCTTTTTGCATTAATCAGATTGAATTTCTTGGTTATATTGTTAGTGCTAGGGGAATAGCAGTTGATGAGAAGAAGGTTAAGGTTATTCGTGAATGGTCAACACCAAAAACAATAACTGAGGTACGTAACTTCCATGGTTTGGCAAGTTTCTACAGAAGGTTTGTTAAGAATTTTAGAACTTTAGCTGCACCCATGACCGAAATTGTTAAAAAGAATGTTGGATTTCATTGGGATAGTGAACAGGATTCAACCTTCAACTCACTTAAGGAGAAATTAAGTTCTGCACCATTACTTGTGTTACCTAACTTTGCTAAAACTTTTGAAATTGAGTGGCATACATCAGGAATAGGTATTGGAGCTGTGCTAATACAAGAAGGTCGACCCCTTGCTTATTTTAGTGAGAAATTGAGTGGAGCAGCTTTGAACTATCCCACTTATGACAAAGAGATGTATGCTTTGGTGAGGGCTTTAGAGACTTGGCAGCATTACTTGTAGCCCAAAGAGTTTGTCATTCACTCCGATCATGAATCATTGAAGCACTTGAAGAGCCAAAGTATGTTGAATAGACGTCATGCGAAATAGGTTGAGTTCATTGAATCATTTCCTTATGTGATCAAGTATAAACGAGGTATGAAAAATACTGTTGCAGATGCTTTATCTCGAAGGTATACCTTGCTCTCTACTTTGAACACTAAATTGTTAGGATTTGAATACATTAAAGATCTATATTCTAAGGATCCTGACTTTGGAAATGTATTTGAAGTTTGTGAGTATGCTGCATTTGGGAAGTTTTATAGGCATGAGGGATTTCTATTTAGAGTTAATAGGTTATGTGTGTCTAACTGTTCATTGAGAGAATTATTAGTCCAAGAAGCCCATAGCGGGGGGACTAATGGGACATTTTGGAGTGAAAAAAATACTAGATGTTTTGTTGGAGCATTTCTTTTGGCCACATATGAAAGGAGATGTTGTAAAATTTTGTGAGAAGTGTATCACATGTAAGCAAGCAAAATCTAAATCTTTACCTTATGGGTTGTATACACCTCTACCAATTCCTAGTGAACCTTGGGTTGATATTTCTATGGATTTTATTGTAGGTTTACCAAGGTCAAAACGAGGTATGGATTCTATTTTTGTGGTCGTAGACAGATTTTCCAAAATAGCTCACTTTATTCCTTATAGGAAAACTGATGATGCTAACCATATTGCTGATCTCTTTTTTAGGGGCATTGTACGACTTCATGGAGTGTCGAAAAGTATAGTTTCAGATCGTGATGCAAAGTTTCTAAGCTACTTTTGGAAGACATTATGGGGCAAGTTGGGAACAAAGTTGTTGTTTTCTACAATGTGTCATCCACAAATAGATGGACAAGCTGAGGTAGTAAATCGAACCTTAGCTACTTTATTAAGAGCTATCATTCAAAAGCATTTAAAAGGTTGGGAAGATTGTTTACCACATGTTGAATTTGCATATAATAGATCTATACATTCTGCTACTAAGTGTTCATATTTTGAAGTGGTATATGGTTTCAATCCGCTAACTCCTTTGGATTTATCACCTTTGCCTATCTCTTAGCATGCTAGTTTGGATGGTACAAAGAAAGCTGAATTTGTGAGGCAAATGCTCGAGAAAGTAAGGATGTAAATTGAAAAGAAGACTGAACAATATGCTACGCAAGCCAACAAGGGACGAAAGAAAATAATCTTTGAACCCGGTGATTGGGTTTGGGTTCATATGAGAAAGGAGAGATTTCCTGCTAAACGTCGTACTAAGTTGCATCCAAGAGGAGATGAACCATTTCAAGTCGTGCCGCGAATCAATGATAATGCCTACAAGCTTGACTTGCCAGGTGAGTATAATGTGAGTTCCACATTTAATATTTCTGATCTCTCTCCCTTTGATGTAGGTAATCAAGATTCGAGGACGAATCCTTTTGAGGAGAGGGGGAATGATGGAGACAAAGGAAGTGAACAAGTTGTCCAACAAGCTAACGATATGATCATGCTCAACCCGCTCTAGAAGATGTTGATGATCCATTATGCATCAAAGGAGGCCCAATTACAAGGGCTAAGGGTAAAAATATGAAAGAAGCATTTAATGTGCTAATTGAAGATGTGAAAGCCAAAGCTACCATTGAAGAAGGTTTGACCAAGAGCAAGTCATACGGCTTAGTCAACCTAATTCAAACCTTAGATGAGCTTAACTAGTCTCCTTAGTCTCTTGTCTATGTAAGAAGGATATGTTAATTTTGTGGGTTCAATTTAGGCCCAATTTCTAGCTTTATTTGGGTTGTAATGGTGCCAAGAGCTCAATAGGCCTATGTAGTCTACATAGGCCTCTACTAAATGGGCTTCCTTTTGGACTTTTAGGGTTTTTAGATCACCCTATAGCTATAAATTAAGGGGGTGGCAGCCACAACATGTAACTTTTGGCTTATTCAATCTACTACATGGTGAGGTTCTCACTTGTTGGTTCTTCATTGAACTAGAACTTATCAAGGCATCCCCTTGCGGCGTTCAAAACTTATCAACCTCCATCCCAAGGTTGTGGCGTCTATCTTCTTCTTCTTATATACCAAGGTTCGTGCTTCCTTATGCATTGGGTCGAGGTTTTTTCCTTTCATTCTCCATCTTTTCAATTTAGACTATCTTTCTCTCTTTCTTCCATTTGTTGTGTGTTCTTGAGACTTCTTCTCTTTGGGTTTGCATCAGCCTCATGCTTCTAGGCGCCCTAAGGTCAGGTGCCTGGATGGTCTAGGGCACCCTGGACAGCATGAATTATTAGCATCGCGAAGTTCGTGATTCCGGATGATTTTTTGACCAAATAGAGGTGCCCCAAAGGCTCTAGGCTGGCCGAATGATGCTATAAAAGGGGCTTCGACCCCTCAACTTAGAACATCACTCGCAACATCATTCTAAGCATTCTGAGAAAAGAAAAAGCGCTAGAGACGAAGTTCTGCGACCAAGGAGGCTCCAGGAGGAAGTGCGCTACACTTCGGACTTCCAGATTGGCCGGATCGTCAACTTTCATTTTGGTTTGCTTTTATTTTACGTAGTTAACTTATTTATTCTTTTGGTTGTAAACTTGCACTGTAAGATGGGTTTCTCCACCTCTGGAAAGTCCGGAAAGGAGACCATTAGTGGACGGACGCTACCCGTGATTAGGCTTTGGACGTACTGACCCTTGGGGGTTGGAAACCAAGTAAAAAACCGTGTGTCTTCTCTATTTGTTTCTCGTTCTTTATTTTTCCGCTGTGCTACTAACTCTCTGACTAGAACGAACGAACAAACGACGATATTTTTCGAAAAGTTTCCAAGTCGATATTCACCCCCCCTCTATCGACGACATCGATCGTACATTACTAGATATCGCTCATTGCTTATGTGTCTAAAGTGGTTTAGACACATTGCCAATGTTACGACAACCTATTGGGCCACACACTAAGAATACGATGCTTCGGAGATTAATTGATCTTAGTTTGACTAAGATTTGATCCGAATTGGATTAATTGAGTTAGACTCAAGTGAATCCAATTGGATTATGAAATTGAGATCTAATTTGAGTTAGACTCATTTAGATTAGACCTAACCATATTTGAATGAGATATTAGTTCATTAAAATATTTAATAAATTAATAAGAGAGGAAGATAAAATGTTTCTCTTCATTGGATGAAGTGAAGTTGAAGAGTCACATGAGAAAATATGCTCTAATTAGGTTTTCATTGGCATTAATGGAGGGAAGCTAAAGGGCCAAGAACTCTTCATATTCATGGGATGAGTATAAAAGAGTTTTTCTTGTTATTTGGATGAAGAACTTGTTATTTTTCCTTCCCCTCATTCTCTTGGTCGAAAACCCTCTTCTTCCTCTCTTCTTGCTTTGTGAATTTCCTCTTGTGGCTAGCACCACAAAGGCGATACTTCTCTGAAGCTTGAGAGATCGTGTTCGTGTGGATACACATAGAGGCACAGGAACTTAAATGTATAAGAGATCTGACATACCTCGGACAAGCGGGATAAGCGAAGGGCACGCGCCAAAGGTATACATATACGATAGGAATTTATAAATTAACTTTGTATGAGTTTTCTTTCGCATGGATCGCTCGTGGGATCTATTATTTCTGCCTGTGATTTTTAAATATTTTTGCATATAGATCCCTATAGTGGTATTAGAGCCACTTGCGAAAATCGTGCAAAGTTTAGAAAATTTTTTATATGTGATATAGAAGTAGGATATAATTTTGTTATGGATTTGTATAATGTATGAGCATTTGTCGAGATACAAAAGTTTGTGTTGATCAATCTAAAAGTCCATAACATCATTATATGAAATATGAAAGTTGTTATGGTCTGATTGCACTCAACAAATTTTATAACTTATGGTTTCAGGTCATGAGCATTTTTACAATCATATAAAAAAAATTAATGTCCTAGATCTATTCTGTGTGATTGATGACATGGTGCATAGTTATGGCCTTAACCCTAATATGATTGGATGTATATGTGTGTGTGCATGCTGTAATGCAATTCATAATACGGCTTGCGTGTTGTGCCTTATCTCTATTTTTTTAGTTGTAAAATAGATTTAGACTCGAATGTAACTCGAGTTTTCCTAATTTATAATGTACAAAACGAGGAGTAGAATGTCCATTGAAGGATGAAGTTACAAGAAGGATGCCAACGACACATGATGACCGAAGGATGCACTTGGAGAAGATGTTGTCCTTAGGTTGACCATTGATTTTCTCATTAGCTTGAGAAGATTGTAGTATACGGGTCATAACCATGTCACGTTTTACTGCTTATATGTTGATATATGCAATATATATATGTGATGCATGATTAGATAAACATTCATCTTAATTAAGTAAACTTGATATGCCTACCAAAGTGGTTTAGACACATTGCCAACCTTACGAGAACCTATTGGGTCACGCACTAAGAACACGATGCTTTGGAGATTAATTGATCTTAGTTTGAAGATTTGATCCGAATTGGATTAATTGAGTTAGACTCAAGTGAATCCATTTGGATTATGGGATTGAGATCTAATTTGAGTTAGACTCATTTAGATTAGACTCAACCACATTTGAATGAGATATTAATTTATTAAAATGTTTAATAAATTAATAATAGAGGAAGATGAAAAATTTCTCTTCATTGGATGAAGAGAAGTTAAAAAACCACATCAGAAAATGTGCTCTAATTGAGTTTTTATTGACATTAATGGAGGGAAACTAAAGGGACAAAAACTCTTCATATTCATGAGATGAGTATAAAAGAGTTTTTCTTGTCATTTGGATGAAAAAACTTGTCAATTTTCCTTCCCCTCCTTCTCTTGGCTGAAAACCCTTTTCTCCCTCTCCTTCTTGCTTTGTGAATCTCCTCTTGTGACTAGCACCACAAAGTTGATTCTTCTCTGATGCTTGAGAGATCGTGTTCGTGTGGATACGCATAGAGGCACCGACACTTAAACGTGCAAGAGATCTGGCATACCTCGGACAAGCGGGTTTGTAAATTAACTTTGTATAAGTTTTCTTTCACATGAATCGCTCGTGGGATCTATTATTTTCGTTGTGATTTTTAAATATTTTTGTATATAGATCCCTACATCTTTGTTCTTTCTTTAACTTATTTCTATATTTACGTTGCTCTTATCTAATAGAAAAGAAACAACACGACAAAAATGACAAAAAGCAAAACATGCTATCCAACGGTCCTACAGTTACTAATCTAGATTAAAGAATAATGATGAATACAAGAATGTGATCCATAATGTTATTTTTGAATATGGACAATTAAGGAATCTCTAATGCTCTATTTATCTAAAGGAGTGGACGATGAATGGATGAAATAAATCTAGTAACATGGGAAGAGAATGGGAAGAGAACTAAATCTCTTCCTCTACATGCTTGTTTATCTTGATTGAAGAAAGTGAGTATATGTGGCATAATTTTGCAAATGAAAAAGGGTATATGTGTCATTTTTGGGTATATGGTGTAATTTTACGAGTTAAAATGGTACATGCATCATTTTTTTGGTATGTGATGAAATTTTGTGAATAAAAAAGGGTACATGAGACATTTTTTCTTCATCCTACTCTCCGCTCGATGTTGAGGTGATCGATTTTGGCTCCAAAACTATCTGTTAATGGATTTCATTTCTCTTTCCTCTTAAAATTTTAATAAAGTAAATGAGGAAAATTTTTTCACTATGATTTTTTTTAGTTTTACTTTTCGCTCTTTCAAGTAAACTGACTATAAAGGTGCATTTGATTTAAGTTATCATAAATAATCTTAATTATGTAATTATCAAGTAATTATATAATCAAAATTTCGAGGAATAAAACATCACATAATATTGCTCGATTCAATATTTGGAATACTCATTTTGGGAAAAAATTAGAACAAAATTTAGAAAAGAATTTGTTAATCCCGGAATCACATAAAACCTTAGATTTCCAAGTTAATTACATTCCGAGGTTATACCTCCCATTTATTAACATAGCAGATATTGCTCCATTATCTAGAATCACTCATTATTTAAACTAAATAAGATTAAATAACATAACTTTAGATAGATAATTAAAGTTATCAACAATAACTTTCAACCAAACATACCCTAAATATTATTGGAAATTATTTCCCCAATATAATCACAAATATAGTCTCAATAGAGGCATTAAGCCCGAGGTTGATTGGAAAAACCTCGTTAATCATTTTTTTCAATAGAGGCATTAAGCAAATTTAGCCAACTACAAATTTAGTTGATGGAAATCAATAAAAAAAGATTGTTTGTAAAGTCAGAATTTAAATTTTAAATGATTAATTTGGTTCATAACATACCTACTCTACGACCCTATCTCTTGTGATGCAATGATACTACAAATAAAAATAACTAAATAACTCCTTGGATAGAGTAATCCTCAACAAGCTTTGAGCACAAGATTTTAAAGTCACCAATCTAGATGACAGTAATTTTTAATCACATATTATCTTAAAGAATAATGATCAATAGACAGTAATGTTTTCTTTTTAATATAAATGGTGAACCTGCATGGAGAACAAATCACTAAAGGTTATTGGCAAAAAAAAAAATTCTTTCTAATATAATTTGAAATATTGTCTTGATGGAGGTATAGATTAAATTTTGGTTGACTATCCCAAATTTAGTTGACTAAATTTGTTTTAAAAAAAAAGTATGTTGGTAAAAGTCAAATTTTAAATTTTAGTTATGTAAATCAAATATAGCTACCTAAAGACATTTGACTAACAAAAAGACTGGTAGAATAGAAAATTATATTTGGTCAATTGCCAAATATTTTTGATCGACTTACTATAAAATAGAAAGTTGACTGTGATCACCTTAATAGATATAATCACTCAAATATCTCAGTAACAAATCTAAAATCTAAAATTTAATATCCCATAATTTGTCAATTGACTTGAAATTTAGTAAACTAAACTTAGTATAAATCAAATTTTGCTCGATTTCTCAATTTAAAATGCACAACAAGATATCTTGAAGACTCGAATCAATTTAGGATATCTCAAGGCCTAACAATTGCATTTGTTCAAGTTGGCGTCATTATCTTAAAGTCCATAGATTGAGCATAGATAGCTCTACACAATATGATAATAAGGAACTCACTCCCTTGGTACAAGCTCCGAAACAAATAAAATCTTTTAAGTAAAAATTAAACTTAATTTAAATTCATCATATTTATACAAATTCTATAATCTTCAAACTTAACATATGCAATGATGAAATGTTAAAGAAAGTTTAGAATCACTAATTAATGACGTAAATAAATGATAGAATTACAAATTCAATATAAGATCATTAGTTTTAACAAACTAATTAAAAATTATTATCGAATATTAAAATACTATGTGGTAAAAGGCGATTCCCTCATCTTTAACATATCTAGAGTTTCAGTCAATTCGTCTCAAAATTAATATGAAAGAAATAAATCACGAGGATGCCCGAATATTATGACTAATGTATGGGAAGAACACACACACAAAACAATCATTTTTTCAAAATATATAATTTATTATTATTATTATTATTATATAGATATGCTAGATTTATTTTCCAATTAAGGCTGCTGCTGCAATCTAATGTTGTGATTGGCTTGGAACCAAAACCCCACAGACAGGCCTTTGAAACCCTAGTCGAGGTTATTCCGCTTTTTCAAATCTCTCCCACCAGGCCACCACGCTACTCTCGCTCGTGAGATTTCGAAAATGGAAGAAGGAAAAGGGAGGCCGGCGGTGGATACATCACTACCGACGCCACCGGCGGACGAAGGAGACGAGGAAGCGATCATAGGGCCGGGTCCCCCTCCGCGCTCCCGCCCCAAGCGGCCTCTACACTTTGAGCAAACCTTTCTCGACTCACTTCCCAGCGCCCACATGTAAGACCGTCACCTTTCTTCCGCATATCCGTTCGCCTTCTCTACTACCTCTTCGTGTATCCAATTTTGCTATCCGTTGTTAGCCACCGTGCTCTTCCTTTGATTTTTGATAGTAAGAAGCATGGCGTTTTGCAGGTATGAGAAGAGTTATATGCACAGGGACGTGGTCACTCATGTGGCTGTCTCATCTGCCGACTTCTTCATCACTGGAAGCAGTGATGGTGCTGTGCTTCCTATCTCTTTTTTATTGTGACTTTTCTATTTAGATTGTTCTAACCTCTGTTCTTTTTGTCTAGCACGTTTTAAACTGAAACGGAAGAAGAAGAAGACAAACCATAGCTTTTCCTTCTGAGTATTTGATTTTTCTTGAATCATACAATCTCTTTAAATATCACAGTGCATGACTACAAACATATCCACAGCCCCAAAAATCTTATATTGGAGAAGAAAACAACACTGCCAATATTTTAGTATCACTTAGCTTGGAATTTAGAACTTTGAGAGTCTTTCCCATTCATAACCGTCCAATCCTACTTCTGCTTTCTTGCACATGATTAGAATAATATTCTTTGTATTTTTTAATGAAGCAAACAGGTAGTGTCACATGCGAGAGTATTCAGAAGCTCATATATGCAGCTGTTACAAACTGAAAATACAGTATATAAAACCAGATATAGATTATTTGTGTCTTCTATAGTCTCTACTGTTGGGGTCACCAGTGCTCTAATACCATTTGTTTAGATTGCAGATCGGTGTAGCACCAATTTTGAAATTAACACTACCAACAAAAACCAGTGATAGAATCAACCCTCGAGGTAGATGCTCAAATCCACCTCTCAAAGCCGCCTTTGAATCCAAATTTGATATCTGCACCTACATAATCACCTCCATCCTGAAACCATGTCGTGAATTTTTGTCTCCCATGGTAGAATAACACAAATGCACAAATGAAGAACATCTACTATGTAATGTTGTTCTTCATACGTCTACTCCATGAAGAAAAACCAGGTCTACAATATATTAAACTGCAAGCGAACTAGTCAAACCACTGCACACATGTCTATAGGTGCCTCACAATCCTTTGTAGACTCTTTTCTATGATAAAGAAAACAATGAAATTTGAATCTTAAGTGGTTATTGGCATCAAACGCTCTCTCCAAGAAGAAAACTTCCATATCTAATGGCACTTTGGCCACCAAATTATTAAAATCTTTTGTAAAGCCCTAGCAGGTTGCAGTCATCATGTTGCAACCATGCTTGACCATTACATTGGGCTACAATTTTTGGAACTAGGCATTTCGCTGTAGCTCTAGCTAACACACACCTATACCTAGATAGTTTTGTTTTTTGTTTGACTTAAGTACTACTTTCTCGAAGAAGTACTTAACCCTTCTTCCTAAATGTATTGAAAGGTATGTTTAAGTTTTTTTTTTTTTTGAGAAAGGAACAAATGAGTTGACTGATGAACTAACTTATAAACATTGTATTATTCTTTTTTAGACTATTCTATTATTAATGCTCAAACTTGCTTCTCACACCTATTGGTTCCCGACAAAAACTTGTGTTTGCAATTTAAAGCTTGAATTCATGACTCTTATGAGAAACCAAAATGCATTAACAACCACATTACACCAAGTGATGCAGTGATGTTAATATTCCATATTGTTTATTAAATGTTTGTAGACTCTGGTCCCAAACAAAACAATGTACAAGAAAAATATACTATACCTTTTCTTATCAAGAATTTGGTTTTATTAGAATCATATGTATGTGTAGGATTAATTTCAGTACTGGAGATCACCCACTTGTTTTTCACAGATGAATATGTTAAATCACAACGGAAATAAAGTAAAGCGGTAGATATCAATTATGTAATGAGACACATAAGAGTTTTAACATTCACAACCCCTATGGCTGCTATGTTGACGGCCTAAAGAGCTCACAAAAAACCACTACTTTCCTCCTTTTCGGTCTTAACTAAAGTTTCATAAACTCATTACAATGTACTTTTCTAATTGTCATACAAGATATATATAATTAGTGCAAAGACAATCTATAAAGCAAGGTTACAACAACAACCAAGCTTTATCTTAGTGAGGTCGGCTATATGGGCTATATGGATCCTTTTACACTATTGGACTCTATCCCCCACTATATCATCATCGATATTTAAATAAATTTTATTTTGCTTTATTATTGCTAACTAAGCCTTTTATGGTCTTCCTTGTTAATCTGCATTAATGTGCATATTTGTTATATTTCACATTAAAGCATTTATTGATCGTCTAAATACATATCCGTACCTTCTTAAACGTGTCTCTCGGATTTTCCCTCAATAAATGCAACCTCAACTTTCTTTCTAATTTTATTTTTTTATCCTGTCCATCCTCGTATGTCAACACATTCACTTTAACATCTTCATCTCTGCAACTTTCATCTTCTGCGTATATGCTCGAGTCATAGCTCAACATTTAACTCCATATAATATAGCAGGTCTAACCGTCGTTGGGTAGAATTTCCCTTAAATTTTATAGGTACTTTACAATTACATAGAACACCTAATATTACAACTGTAATAAAATGAAGTTTACATAAAATTCTAGCAGTTGAATGATCTTGATCTCTTTGCGTAGTTGCTGAAAGATAGGCGCAGATTTTCTTAAGAGTTTTTTAGAGAAAACTTGTTGGTTGTTTTTGAACGAGTGTTTTTGTATGATAGGCACACATTTGCTAAAAGAGTGGTTGTACTCCTTCAGTTGACTATTGTTAATCTTATTAAATCCGTAATTATTGGTATCTCATAATCTTCGAGATCTCTATTGATAATTTTAATGATTTCATCTCCAGTTGAGTGTCTGTCATATAACAATCGACTATGTTCCGAAAAGTGGATGTTCCAAGTTAAATTTTGAACCTTTTGTTCGTCAACTCCATCAGTTTATTGTAAGCCTTTTTGTTTGATTTTAAATTATTTTAGTCGATTTTCCAAGTAACTTGCTAGCATTCTCTTTACTCCATAAATATATCAGTGGGGTAGTCGACTGTCAAACATTCTGTTTGCTCCCATGCCAAACCACAGATTCAAATCATGGTGTGGTAATCATTAGTCGGTTGTACATGGACAATAATATGCATAACTATAAATCTCACGATTTTCATGGAGTCAATTAGTCGACTTCATAGATCACATAGCCAATCTTATACAACGAATTCTTATTTATTTGCATGCAGGGTTTGTACTATCCTTGTGCAACCCTTAGTATGACATTATGACTCAACCTATATACTAGTTGAATTCGCCTAACATCGAGTCTCCCCTCGTTCTAGGGTTATAATCACTCGAAGCTCTTAATTTCAAAAACATTACGTGACCTTTATGCCTTTTGGACTTCATGCTTGGAGTCTCCTTATCTTCAAGTCTTCACCTGCCTAACATCCAGCCGTCCTCAGCCTATTGGGACTTCCATCTTGCCAATATTCGTCTTGGACTTCTATGCTTATCATCCGACCTCCCTAGCCTATAAGAACTTTCATTTGTTTATCTAGCCATCTACTTTGCATGATTGACACACTATATCAGATTACCATAATCACTTAATTTAAACCGTGGTCCAAACATCAAAACTAATGCAACACACATGCTTGAGTGTGATTGCATCATTAGTATGATCAAAGGGGGAGATTAGATAATCTCGTTGCCTAAAACCTATAGTATACAAAAACAACCAAGTCATATCCCACTAGGTGGGGTTGACTATATGATCCTTCTATGCCATTGAGTTCTATTCTCTACTATATCATAATTTATATTTAAATAAATTTTATTTTGTTTTATCGTTGCTAACCGAGTCTTCTTTTGTCTTCTACTTCCTCGTTTAATGTGCATATTTGTTATAACTTTACATCGCCTAATTGAAGCATTTATTTATCGTCTAAGTATATGCCCGTACCATCTTAAACATGTCTCTGGAGTTTTTCTTCAATATGTGCATTCAGAATTTTTCTCTAATGTTTTTATTTCTTATCCTGTCCATACTAACCATACATCTACCTAAATATCCTCATTTCTGCAGCTCATCTGCCTAATATTCAGTTTCATATAACATAGCAAGTCTAACCGTCGTTTCGTAAAACTTCTCTTTAAGTTTTAGAGGTACTTTAGGATCGTAAAGAACACCTGATGCTCTCCCCTATCCTACTTGTATTCTATATATAACATCTCTCACAATACCTTCATCTCTTTGTAAAAATGATTTTAAATACTTAAAGCTCTTAGTCGCAAATAATTCACCATCTCTTATCTTAACAATTGTCTTATTATGTCTAATATTGCTAAACTTAAATTCGATATTATTTTTACTCTACTAAACTTAAAATCTTTCTCTTTTAGTATTTCCAGTTAAGATTCGATCTCATCTATTAAAATAATATCATCTGCAAATAACATGCCCGATAATATTGTGTCTTGGAAGTATCTAGGCCATGATTAATGTTAAACCATAAGGATTTAGAGCTAATACTTGATGTAGCCCTATCGTCTTCGGTTAATTCACTTGGAGGCTTCACTCGTTATTGTATCATATCCTTAATTATGCTATGCTAAAATTTTTTTTCTAAAATTCTCCATAAATTTTTTCTTAGAATTCTATCATAAGTTTTTTCTAGGTCAACGAATATCATGTATAAGTTTGCTTTCGTTCCCGATACTTTTCAATTAGTTGCTTAGAAGATGTATAACTTCTATTGTCGACAAATCATGAATGAATCTAAATTGATTTTCGGTTACCGTGGTCTCCTTGCTTAGTTTTTTTATTATTCTTTCTCAAAATTTCATAATGCGACTCATTAACTTAATACTCTTATAACTCACACAATTTTGTATGTCTCCTTTATTTTTATATAAGGAGATTAGAGTATTCACGCTCTACTAATGAGACATTTTTTTCGTTTTCAATATTAAGTTAAATAATTTCGTAAGTCATATACCTTTCTACTCTAAACACTTTCATACCTCTAATGGACCATCTTTTTTCATTTTGCATCTCATTTAAGCTTATTCTACTTTTGAACAAATTTAAATTTCTATACTTCTCTAACCTATTTAAATTACCTAAGTTAAGTTGACCACTTAAATTTTCATTGAAAATCTCTGTCAACACTTTTTTATTTCCTCATCTTTTATTAGTACCCTATTGCATTTATTTTTAATGCATTTTATTTGGATAAGATATCTTCTGTTTCTCTATCTGACTTTAGTTATTCTATAAATGTTCTTTTCCCCGTCTTTTATACCTAGACACCAATATAAGCGTTTAAAAGATTCATTCTTGGCTTCATTCTCCACTTTCTTGGTCTCTTTCTTGGCTACTCTACACTATATTTCTTAAAAAATTTCTTGTTCTTATAAGTGTATAATAATTTAGAGGTTTTTTTCCTTTACTTTTTTTCTATATTTTCTTACTTGGTAGTGCACGCCCGTTTGACTCACCGATTATACTCTTGGCTATTATTTTCAATTTTAATACCATTTTATTCCAAGTCGTATTCGAGTCGCCATGTACTTCTTTTAATTATTGTACTCCTACTCTCTCCTTAAATATGTTTTTGCTTTTCATTCTCTAACTTTCATCATTTAATTTTAGGAGTGGTATATATTTTCCATCTATTGATATTATGCTTCAGGCACATATACAACACTACTAAGTGTAGTTAAGTTTTCTTCAAGGATGATGTTATAATTTTTACAAATGTTTCTATTCTTTTTCTTAATCATAAGAAAGTCAAATTACGATTTATTATTCACGCTTTTAAATGTAACCAACTATTTTTTCTCTTTTTTTGAAAAATGTATTATGTAGTATAAGTTCATATCCTATCGTAAAATCTAATATAGTTTTTTGTTCTTCATTTGTTGTTCCAAATCCATGACCCTCATGCCTAAAACCTAGAGTATGAAGAAACAAAATGAGCATTGCGATCTCTATACCATTTTGTTTCTATTCAAAATTTAGTTGATTGTACTGCATGAGAAGTATATGAAATGTCATAAGTGAAAACGGGAATTGAGATCAATGTTTCACTTGTGCTTTGATGAATGTTGAATCTAGTCATCCTTATTGACAGCCAACCCTTTTCTTACTCATGGATGCTGTATTAATGATGCTTATCATGTCAGATTTATAGCCATCCTAGTCCATTGGCCATCTGTTTTAGCCTCTTGGTCATAGACATGCTTTAACAATTGACAGAACCATTATTACATTTCTCACTAAACTGCATGGTATTCTATTATCAGCACAGCTGGAAACTCTTCTATTTAACAATTTAAGCCATTAGAATTATATGAAAATGTATTAGACACATTCCATGATTAAAATTAAAAAGTGATCTCCAATGTAAATATTATCCTCTTGTCCATCAATTCTTTCCTTATATTGTAATCTTTCTATTATATGACATTCCAACAGAATTGTCACATTTTATTGGATTAGAGTCATCTTTGAAGTCATCCCCACACATCAAAGCAAAACATCATACACAAGATATAAACCCAAGTGTATAATATTTTGTTTTGTTATACCTTGTGTCCCAAATTATTTGTGTGCAAAGGTTAGCTGGCTCACATTGAATGGGTTTTATGCTTCTCTTTTGTGAAGATAGAGTTGTTGCTCATAGGATCAGGGGACGCTTGGTAAGCGGGTTTAGAAGGCGAGAATGAGAATATAATCTATTTCATTCCCATTTATGATGCTTGGTATATGGGAATCAGAATCAAAATATGGATATGATACCCTTGATTTTATAACCCAACCCCCACTAGGTTATCACTAAACCCATAAACCCCTCAATCAAAACCCATTACCATTCCCATTGCCGAATATATACCAAGCGCGTCCTCAGATAATAGACATGTGTAATTGACTTTGGGCTTGCCCAATCATTCTACTTTCTTTTTTTTTAAATGAAATTTTACATTTATTGATATAAACTTCCAATAAAATTATAATTAATGCATGAGTTTCTGCTTCTATTTTTATTAATGATTCTGATGATTAATATCCATAATGTGATAGGATATACGGGGTCATGTTAGACTGTTGAGATTGAATTGGATGATAAAATATATAACAACAACCAAATATTATCCCACTAGGCGAGGTCTGCTATATAGATCTTTTTTGGTTATTGGGCTCTGTCCCCTACTATATTATCATTTATATTTAAATAAATTTTATCTCTAAGTTTTTTTTTTGGTCTACCTCTTCTTTGTTTGATTTGCATCTTTGTATCACTTTGCTTGAGTATTTATTAGTCGTCTAAGTACATGTCCGTACATCTTAAATATGTCTTTTGGATTTTTCCTTAATAGGTGCAATCTTGATTTTCTTTCTAATGTTCTTATTTCTTATCCTGTCCATCCTCATATATCCGCACATCCATCTTAACATTTTCATTTTTGCGATTCTCATCTTCTATTGATGTGCTTGAGTTATAGCCCAATTTTCATCTTTATATAACATAGTATGTGTAACTATAGTTTTGTAGGACTTCCCTTTAAGTTTTAGAAATACTCTACGATCGTAAAGACACAACGCTCGCTTTCATTTCAAGACATCTTTCTCAATCTCTCTACCTTTTTTAAAAAATGATCCTAAATGCTTAAAGTATCTCTTTGTCTTTATTCTATAAGTCTGAAACCTTTCACTTCTAGTATTTTCTGCCAAGATTCGAGTTTAAAATTTACTTCTTTACGTGTTTCATATAGCAAAATAATATTATCTGCAAATAACATATACTATAGTACTGTATCTTTATGTCCAATGAGTTGGTCCATGATTAATATAAAAAGATAGAAACTTAAAGCTGATCCTTTTTTTTTTTTTTTGGAACCAAAAGACTCCTTATTCCTGAAAAAACGAAGATCCATGTTAGAAGGGGGACCAAACCTGACCTTCTAACATAGAGTTACAAGACTCCTATTGATTTATAGATATAATTAATACTGGAAAGATCGATTGTAGTTAATTATCATCTATACAATTGCAAGCCAACTTTCTATGAACACAAGACATTTGTTAAGGCCACCTATTAACCACGAGTTGAGCCGCTTATTCCCTTTCCCTTGAGATCTCCAATGGTGTGTATCAGCCTCTTCCCGTGAGCTCCGTAGCTTTGAAATCACAACGCCAATTTGCAAGTCTGATAGCATGAGAGGTCGAGGATCTCCCCCGTCTTTGCTTATTGTGTGAACAATTCCACATTTCCAAGCACCCGATGTTCACTTAAAGCTGATCCTTGATGTAACCCTATCTTTATGGTAAACGCTTCGATTAATCCGCTTGAAGTTTCACTCGTCATTATATCCTTATACATATCTTTAATTAGTTCAATATATTCTATATTAATACCTCTCTTTTCTAGAATTCTCTATATAATTTTCCTTGGCACTTTATCATAAACTTTTTCTATGTGAATATTATATGTAAGTCTTGCTTTTGTTCACCATACTTTTCAATTAGTTGTTTGAGAAAATGCATAACTTCTATTGTCGACCTTCCAAGCATAAATCCAAATTGATTTTCGGTCAGCGTAGTATATTTTTTTAGTCTTTTTTCTATCACTGATTCCTAAAGTTTCATCCTACAACTCATTAGCTTAAAACCTTTATAATTCGCATAATTTTGTTTTTATATAAGGGGACCCTTTATTGATAAGACATTTTTTTATTTTCAATATCAGTTAAATAACTTCGTAAGCTATTCAATATTTTGCTTCCTTAAGTATTTTCATATCTATATCGGAATATCATCTCGTCTAACTATTTTTTCATTTACATTTCATTTAAAGCTTGTTCTATATTTGAATTTTATGATAAAAAGTTAAAATTTATTAGAATTTTTTAATTTTTAATTATAAAATATCAGAAAATAAATAAATTAATAATATTTATTAGATTTTTAATTTTAAATATAAATTTATCATAATATAAATTAATTAATACAATTTATTAGGTTTTTTTAATTTTAAATATATATTTTATATATTTTATTAGGATAATTTAATTAAACTTTATAAAAGTCTATTCAAACTATCCCATTTAAGTTGGATGTTTTTGAATTAATCAAATAATAAATCTTGAAAAATAAGATTGCCCATAGTAACCCGCGATGCTTTCGCGCTTTCAACGGCATAGGACGCGCCCCGCGATGCTTCTGGCTACGTTGGACTAGCATGTTGTAAAAATGCATTACAGTAAAAAAACATAACAGAAAGGAAATTCTTATTGATGATCTAGCAGATGCTTCCGGCGGTGAGAGGCAAACGAGAGCCATCAACTTGACTTAATGATAGATTTAAAGAGGGTTTAGGACTTTGAATCGGGAAAAAAAGGAAAGTTTCTGCGCCGCAAAATCGAATGCTTGTGCTTTTGCGTGAAGCATGCGTTTCGGAGACCTCGTGCGCTTCTGAGGTCTCTAAAGTTCAAGGCTTGCACCTTGCGCTTCATGTCTTTTTGACAACTATGTTTCTTCCTAATCATAGGAAAGTCAATTTGCAACTTTTTATTGCCACTATTTAAGGTTACTAAGTATTCTTTTGAAATTGTAAAATCCAATATAGTATATAAATTAAAAAATACATTGTTTTATCCATATGTGTTTCTGAATAACAAATGAAGTCAAAAGGCAAATAATGTGGCCATGTGCTGATGTGCCTTTAATAAATAACTGTTTTACATGCCAATGCTTTTTGACGTTTGACTTTTGCTCAATCTTATTAATTCCTACCATTTTTTTAAGTACAAGGTTGATGTACTTGTATGCTTCAGGAATCTCATCTCATAATTCGGCTGATATTATAAACTATGTCATCATAGATTTTGGATTAGTCAAGCTATTTTTACTTCTCCTTTCAAAGTCTTCATAATCTATCATACTTCCAACAGGCTAGTGTAATAGAGATAAGAATGCTAAATGAAAGCAACCATTATTAGAAAAATAAAATGAGAGTACTTAGTATGAGGAAGCAAATAAGGGTAGCTTCTAAATGATAAAATAAAAGAAAATATGTTAGGATATCATGAATATATTGAAAAATGACTAATTAATTCAAATTAGTTAGAGTTGAAATCGTGAGGGATAAGGGTGAATAGAGAAAGCTTTATTATAGGATAATCAAAAGTTATTTGAATATTATTAGAGATATGATCTAACACAAAGTTAACATGATAGGATTTATATATCCAATCCAATAGTTATTTGACACTTATTGGAGCAAAAAGGTGATATATCTCTCCCAAGTGGCTAGTATCGTCAGTCAGCCTCAGTGAGATACAGACAGTGAGACAGGTAAATCACGAGGAGTATTTTACTCAAGCGTTGCGACCCTTTGCATAGGGGAGGTTAGGTACCCAATGAGGCATTTTGCATCTTGATCCGAAGATCTATTGGATTAAATACCTATGTAGGTACTAACTGCGCCAATCCGTGAGGCATTATTTGGCACTTATGATAGTTATTGTTGTCGTCATACATATGGCTATGAATAACTTTTGGAGTCATCATCACTGAAGTAAACACCTATTTGTGTCTGAGCCAACTAGCAGCGTGGGATGGATGAGCCAATCTCAAATGTTTTGCGAAATTTCTCTAATTCCAATTGCTTTGTGTGAATCAAATTGGCCTATTGGCTTAATACATTGTGCAAGGAACAACCTAAGGCTGCGTTTGGTACGTTTGTTTTCATTTTCATTTTTCACAAAAATGCAATTTTCCAGAAAACGTGTTTGGTTTGAATTTTTCAAACTTGTTTTCTAGAAAAAGATATAGCGTTTTCTGGAAAACTAGAGAATGAAATAAAATCATTTTCCAAAAAATGAGAAAATACAATTTTCTAGAAAATGAAAATAGGAAATGGAGCAAACCAAACGCTCCCTAAGCCCAATTGGCTGTTTTCTTTTGGTCTCAACTACTTTTTATTATCAGTCCAGAGAACAATTGTATCATTTATTTGCCTACTGGGGATATTAGAGATCCACCAATTTTGATTGAATCCAAATATTGTGATTAAAGGAAGGAATCTTAAAAAGATTTATTTAGTGAAACCTTGATCATGTATATTAATTGTAATGTCTGTTTTCGTATAATATTTTGATGGACTATGGTTGTGTACCTTTATGTATCTTGAAATTGATCTCCTCCATGATGTTTATTTCTTGTAGGGCACTTAAAGTTCTGGAAGAAAAAGCCTGTGGGAATTGAGTTTGCTAAACATTTCAGATCTCACCAAGGTCCAATAGAAGGCTTGGCTGTGAGTGCTTATTTTTCATGTTCATCTGGTTCTCATTTATTATATATATATATAATCTTACCCTCTAGTTATTATATCGACTGCTGGTTAGTGCGTGAGTGTTGCCACCATGACAAAGCCAGTGTGTCCGCCCTCCCCACGCACTAGCCATAGCATCCGGGCTAGTAGCCCCCGTGATTTACCTCCTCTGTGTTGGCCCTGGGATGGGTTGGTGGGGGCGCTGGGGGCAAGCGAATCGCCTTTTGCCACTATTATAGATTGTTGTGTTTATTCTCTTCATTTTTTTTTTCAAGCCCAATAACTCTTAAATGGTGCTATCATGAATCTTTTAACAATTAAATTTCTGAAATATTTAGGCATCTTGTCATATCATTTTATGGTGTTGTGGACTGATATGTACTCTTTTAGCATTTGTAGACAATATTAAGTTGCTAGTTGATTAATAATAGTTAGAAGGCATTTGTATCATGAACTATTCCTTAATATCATTTGGAGGTCCCTTTTTCCAACTGCATACAATAACTTGCATTAAAGCCAGCCCGAGAGAACTTAAACATGGAAAGTTATTTAGGGAAGAGTGATAAGATTAGTTGAAAAGATTATTTTTATTTGGATAGCAAGTTAAGAAAGGAAATGAAGAGATCCAAGTGTTATATTTTCTTCCATTACTTCTCTTCCTAAAACTGGGAGGTAGGAATTTCATAACTTTTTAAGTTTGTCCTTTTTAATTCTTTCGCTTGTCATACTCCCACTAAGGTTTAAAATTTTGTTTAGGTTCATGACCAAAACGATACGGTTTCAGTACTGTCTGCGGATATACTTTTGGTACTTTTTAAATATAAAATATATTTATTTAAATATTTTTATAGATATTTGATTGCTATAGATGCTTATTTCAGTTGGATTTGAAATTATCTCATAAAACATTTGATGTTTATTGAATAAAAGTTGATTTATGATTAATTAAAGTTCACCGAGTAAACATGATCAAGTAAGTTTAAATTGGATTAATTTGAATTTATTATGATCAGTTTAAAATTAAATTAAATTTATATATAAAATAATTTAGTTCATTACTGATAATATGTTTTATAAGATTAAAAATAATATTATACTAATTTTTTTTATCTTTTCTAATAATATATATCCTTTATCATTTTTTTTTCTATTTACCTCGTGAACACATGAACTATGTACTGATCAAAGAGAAAAAAATATTTAGATTTGATATTATCTCGTGAAATATTTGATGTTTATTGAGTAAAAGTAGATTTAGGCTATCATATCATGTTGAACTGCCCTTTTTGCCAACAAGGGCAACAGATGACGTGGACAACCAACAATGTGGTGTACACTCGCTACAAGTACCATTGTTGCTAGCATCATGCTTTGGAATCTTGTACTATGCAGGGCAACACAATCTAAATCTATTGTTTCCATTACACAAATGCAAATATACATGAGCACAAGCATTCACACACAAATATAAACATACATAAACACAAATATTAACACACACAGACAAATATTCACACAAGTGATTTCTTTAGAGAAAAACTTAGCATTAGTGATTTTTAAGGAAAAATTAATATCAATAATTTTTATTCAACCCGTGCTCTCACTAGAGGATCCCAAATAGACATGCCTTCTCAAATGCATATGCATAGAGATTATTGAATCTCTCTTTTTTTTTTTTTTTTAATATGATACTTGTTGCTTATGCCATTAAATTAGAGAGATAAATTTCAACATGTATTGTACTTTTTATTTTGAATTGTGTCAACTTCATAAACATGAATAACAATTGGATGTACCCACGTTCACATTATTAAAAACAAAATGGTTAAAGATATTCTTAATTATTGAGCTAAGCTTCAAAAAGAACTATTTCATTAGTTTTTTTTTCTAATACAATTCTCAATGTTAATTCAACTTTCTTGTTAAAACTAATCCCAGCCAACTCAGTAAGGGCAATTTCAACACTTATGTTAACACGTCTATTATCTTATGATATGAGGATTTGACAATTGTTGTTTTGAGGACTTGTAACTAAAGGGGAAAATTGAGCTTGGGCGTGCAAAGTCAGATACTGCAAATGACCTTATACACTTGTTGCAAGTTGGGATTGGTCTCATAGGTCAATGCGCACAATCAAAATATTATATTCCTTAATGTCACAAATCTCTAGTAAGTACCTTATGCATCATTTCAAAGTTAGGCATCATAATTCAATATCTATATTATATTCCTTATGAATTTAATATCTATAATTTATAGGTGTAACTCTAGTTATATAACATCATAATTCAAATTTCAAGTCACTCACTAAATATTCCCACATAAAATTTAATAGCAATAATCTTCTCCAAATCTAAATAACACATAGGCCTTAGACTTGGTTCCCTCTTGAATAATTACTTATCTATGAGTCTAATATTGCACATACCCCCTTTGCAAAAATAATCACCAATGATTTAGCCAATTTTTGTCCATCATGACTTAGATACATAAAAATCAACAGGTTCCCTCAACCACTATTTGACTAGAATCATAGAATATATAGAATATATGAATCACAATCAAAATTGACAAACCATAATAAGGATTTTTGTTTTGTTCATATAGTGATACACATCAACCATTACAAATAAATATATACTCAATCATTCACCCATTCCAAGATACATAGTCTTGAATAGGGCTAATGACACCTTAATAATTGTCACCTATAATGGGACATTGATAAACTAGATAAATAGGATGCTTGAAATTTAGATACAAATGCAATCAACACTAACTTATGATGCTAATAATAGTATTGATGCATCCTACTCAATTCGATAAATGTGACACAACCTTGAATCTAATCATAAATTATATTATGCAAAAGGGCCACTATGCTAGCGTAAACACTTCCCATGACTTGCCTGTATTTAGTGGGGGGGGGCCGGTGATATTAGGTCGCTTGGGGTGAGCATTATCACTTTTATGCCCTAATAAATTTTATTATGCACCTTAACAAATACATTTAATTAAATCAATTCTTGGTGACAACCCATTGATAACAATAACATAGAATAACTCTATATTTTCGATCATCAAGGGAACCCTGAGTCAATCAATTCATGAACCCTACTAGGAAATGTTGGTGCCGAAAGCACCATATTCGAACCTATATTTTGATATTGTCTAAGGTTCGAGTTAAATCTTATTATTATCTGATAACTTGATCATAGATGCAGGAAGCTCAACTCAGGAAGCCCTAGTAGGTCAGCTGGACCTGATATTAGGCAAGTGAAGTCTTGGCAGATCGTGGAAACTAGATAGAGAGCTCAGATGGGTTGACATTTGACAGGAAGTTCGGTAGGTGTGGAGGACCGATACCGAGCAAGTGGAAGCCCAGCAGTGCAATTCGATGTTAAGCAGTCAAGTCTAAATTAGGGGTGTCAATTGGTGGGTGGGTCGGGTCGGGTTTGGGTTGAATTTTTTTTTTAAAACTCCCAACCCGAACTCGACCCAAACCCGACCCGAACTCGAATTCAACCTGGAACTACTAACCTCGAACCCGAATCCGATCAACTCGACCAATCCGAACCTGACCCGAATAACCCATAAAAACTGATTCAAAATGATTTTTTTTCTATTTTCTCTATACTTCACTTTTATCTCAATACTCCATGATTATCATACTAATATTGATATTAATATACATAAAAGTATCTTAATTTTCAAAATAAAATTTGATGTAACTCCAAAAAAAAAATCCACTAAACCTTAAATTTGGGTCAACTCGAATCCGACCCGAAAATTTTCAACCCAAAACACTCCAATACGAACTTGACCCGAACCAAAAATTTCCAACCTGAACTCGATTTTTTTTGAGTCGATTCGGGTTGGGTCATCGGATCGAGTTTATTTTTGACACCCCTAGTTTAAACAGGTCTGGAGGGCCCACTGTTTGGCAGGTGAGTTGATGTAAGTCCTGCAGGAGAGTGCAGTGAGGTCGTGTCCCGATGGGATAGCCTTAGGCGTTGATCAAACTAGAGAAACCCTCATGCATATCTTTCATATCTGTGCTAACTCTATTTTGCAGGGTTAATTTTCATATTATTTATATTATGCTAACTCTTTGATTGACCAGCGTTCGGTCGACTGATCATCAGTATCAGTCGACCGATCCAGCTTGAGTAGCATGTCGCGACTCGCGAAACAAATCAGGCTTTTTCGTTGACTAATCATCAGGATTAGTCGACTGATCCATACTTGATTTGCGCGGGGATGACGAAGAAACATATTTTGTTGATCGATCATTTGGATCAGTCGACTGAATACATTTATTGCAGTGCCAGTCGGGCAACAAATATAAGGAAAGGTGCGGGTTTCGTCGACTGAATAGGAGGTTAATCTAACCGATTGGATCAGCCGATCGAACGGTTTATCGGTTGATCGAACAACTGCTATATAAAGGGACCTTGAGATCAGAGTTGATTATCACTCTTCCTACTTCGACATTCACTTTCTGCATCCTTAGATTGCTCAAGCTCTTGCTACTACGACTCCGGAAAGGTCTCCAACACTACACGCTCAAGTCTACTCCTTCATGTCAGTTTATTTATACTTGTACTTGCATCTTGAAAAAAGAGATAGTAGGTTGTTACTACTCTACATCTTGTACGATTTGTTTAAAAAGGAATTTAGTGGATTGCCCAACGAAAGCGATGAGGACCGTGGACCTTGGAGTAGGAGTCGACGAAGGCTCCGAAGCAAGTAAAAGAAAAGCGTCTTTGTATTTGTGTTTTATTTTCTCCGTTGCATGACTTGGATTTGGTTTTATGTAAAAGAAAAGAGAGAATTTGAACGAACCGGATTCACCCCCCCTCTCTCTCTCTACTAAACGATCCTATAATTGGCATCATAGCAAGGTAGCTCTGAAAAGACCTAACGATCTTTCTAGAATTCTTTTGACTAATTTCTCTTTTCTTTAATTCTTTATCTTGCACTATTAATCCAAAAATAAAGTCTTGAAAATTTTCTTGTTGTTTATTTTGATATCTTAGATGGCAAGCTCTCATCTAGAAGGTTATAGCATGGCTCGTCCTCCACTTTTCAACGACAATGATTTCAGCTACTAGAAGAAAAGAATGGAATGTTTCCTAAGAGCCGACAATAATCTTTGGTTTAGCATCAAAAGGGGATACACACCACCAACCGAAGATCGGAAACTATATCGGAGAAGTGGACAACGGAGATGAAGAGAAATGCTCAAATTGACTATAAGGCGTTGAACACACTACAATGTGGTCTAATATAGGAAGAGCTCAACTGAGTCAGCCACTCAACCCATTTGACAACGCTAAGGAGTTATGGGACCGACTAGTCAAGCTCCACGAAGGAACGAACGACTCAAAGGTAACTAAGAGAGATCTCCTTTTAAATCAACTTTTCAATATCAAGATGTTGCCTGGAGAAAACGCTTCCCAACTCCATGCTAGAATCAAAGACATCATCAATAGCCTCCACCTAATCGGTCATCATCTCGAAAATCGAGATATCATCAGGTATACTTTAAACTCATTCCCTCGAGACGCATTATGGGCATCAATGGTAGATGCCTATAAGGTTTCGAAGGACCTTTCAATTATTAAACTCGATGAATTATTTTGCGAATTTGAACTACATGAGCAGACTTAACCGTGGCCTGATAAAGAAAGGTGTTGCTTTGTATGCAGGTCAAAGTAAAAACAAGGAGGCTATGATCAAGTCTAAATCAAAGCTAGAAAATGTGAGGGAGTCAAACATAGATTCAACCAATGAAGAGGAGCTAGCAAACATGATTCGAAGAATGTTTGCTAAGAGGAAAACCAAGAAGAACCCAAAGAAAGTACCAACTACATTAACCGTACCCAAATAAGAGATCACTTGCTTTGGGTGTAACAAGAAGAGTCACTTCAAGCAAGAGTGCCTAAATCTGAAGGAGGAAAAACCCAAGCAATCAAGATGAAGGAATGCCCTCAAAGCAACCTGGGACGAAACCTCCTCGGACGAGCCGAATGCGGAAGAGCCAAGGCACTCCATTCACTTGGCGTTAATGGCAACAAATGAAGGCTTCGAATCCGAGTCTGAAGACGAGTACGAGTCAAATCACAGGAGATAAATTTACTTTCGAAATTTCAATTACGCAAAATAGTTAAATGCTTAGTTAGAAAGTTGGCTAAATCTGAGGATCAGATTAACTCACTCTTTGAGGAGGTTGACCACCTTAAGGAGCAAGTTAACTTGAATCCCTTAACTAACCAAGTTCAAGAGGGAACTTCAACTTAAGTTGCAAAGATTGAGGAAGAAAATTCCTCTTTGAAAGGACAAATTGAGGGACGTAAGAAAACATTGGACAAGTTGGGACCAAGTACCTAAACATGATGCTTGGATCCCAACGGGCTGTACAACAAACTGGGCTTGGATACAAACCCAAGTCAATAAATAAATCTTATCTATCATTTTTTGGTTAAAATGTTAGTAATTAAGTCCAAGCATGTGTCCCGAAAGCTATATAGCATGGATACTCCTGGAAATGAGTTTTTTGAAGTATCGAACACGGATACGATATGCAAATACGCGTATCGGATACGGCCAAAATCGTGTCGTTGACTTTTTTGAGGTTTGATCGGGAGGATACGTTTTGGACACGGCAAGGACACGACAAGGATACGACCAAGATAATTTTTTGAGATATATTTGGGTAAAATTATAAATATTTAAAATTCTTAGGGGTTAATTGAAAAATTTTGAAAGTTTTAAAGTCTAATTAGAAAACTAATTAATAAAAAAAATAAAAGCTAACGAAACCTAATTGCCCGATCACACTTCCGCCCCGACACCTTTTCTTCAGCCGTCGCCTTTTCTTCTGCTCGATCGCATGTCGCCGTCGCCGTTGTCGCCGTCGCCGTCGCCGCCGTCGCCGCCGTCGCCGCCGCCGTCGCCGCCGCCGTCGCCGTCGCCGCCATCGCCAGCGTCGCCGTCGCCAGCGTCGCCGCCGCTGCCGTCGCCCTTTTCTGACATCGTCGCCACCGCCTGCCTTTCTTTGTTACCGCCCCGACACCCTCCTCCCTCTCTATCGCACGTTGCCCTTTCTTCAGTCGTCGCCGTCGCCGTTGCCCCTTTCTGGTACTGTTGTTGCCTCCTTTCTACAACCATCACCTCCATCCTCCCTTTCTACCTCCACTGTAGTCCATCTCCCTTTCCACTGTCGCCGCCACCGTTCGCCAGGTAAGCCCTAATCTTTCGATCTCATTTTTCTTCTTGTTAGCTTTCAAAGTTTCAATTTTTTTTTTGATGAATACCGAATAGCTTTGGTTTTGATTAGATGCTTGTTTTCTAGGCTTCATTTTGCCTGAACAGATGCTTCATTTTTTTTTATCATGATTCTGTACAAGGAGTCTTGAACAGAATCTATTTCAGCCGCTATGAGTGGCCACTCATTGCTTCTTCAACATTTTCTTCAACAGATGCTTTCAATGAGATGCTTCATTTTTTTTTTTTTGCTTCATGATCAAGCTTCATTATAAAGTTTATAAGGTTTGAATCTCTTGGAAAAGTTTGAAACTAGTTACTGATAATCTCATAGTGCTTGTTTTGATTAGATGCTGTTGTTGCCTTCAAGTTCATCATCAAACTTCATGATTCATGTTTCACATGGTTACCTCATGATTTGTCACTGTTATGTTTTCTTATTGTTATTTTTTGTTATTTCAGCTATTTTGCAATGGAAAATTTTCAAATCGCGAGTATACAAGAGGATATAGATGATTATTCTCCTTTGTGGAAATTTGTAACCAAGATTGAAAAGGGAGTTGGAGGAGGAAATGTTACTTGGTCATGTAACATATGTACTAAACTATGCAAGGGATCATACTTGAGGGTGAAAGCACATCTACTAAAACTCAAAGGCTATGGAATTGCTGGTTGTGTGGCTACTACAATAGATCAAATAAAGCATATGCAACAACTTGTGGATGATGCAGAATTGAGAAGGAAGAATGCTAAAGTGAACGAAGTTCAATTGTCGTTATCATCTACATCATCAAACATGGCTTCAAAATTTTGATGCAATAGTCCTTTTTCCTTGCAAAGTGAAGATCCAAGACCAATAGATCCAACAAAGAAGAGGAAAGGAACACTTGGGCCTCTTGAAAAAGCTTTTAATTTAAATGCTAGAGATGAACTCCACTCTGAAATTGCGAGGTTGTTTTACACAGGGGGATTATCTTTCAATATCGCTAAAAATCCTCATTATATACGTGCTTTTAATATGACAACTCAACGAACGATTCCTGGTTATCTTCCACCTGGATAAAATTTGTTGAGAACTACACTTCTTCAAAGAGAAAAAGCTCATATTGAAAAGTTATTGGAGCCAACAAAAGCACCTTGGAAACAAAAAGGTGTTAGCATTTGTAGTGATGGATGGTTAGATGTACAGAGAAGACCGCTTATTAATATCATGGTCGTGTATGAAAGTGGTCCAATGTTTCTAAAGGCAATACATTGTAAAAGTGAGTATAAAGATAAAGGTTTCATCTTAAAGTTGCTCATTGATGCCATAAATGAAGTGGGGCATCAGAATGTTGTACAAGTGATCACTGATATTGCTCTTGTATGCAAAGCCGTCAACTTACTTGTTGAGGCAAAGTTCCCACACATATTTTGGACACCTTGTGTTGTGCATACTCTGAATCTTGCTTTGAAGAATATTTATGCACCGATTCTCTCTGCACAAAACAAAGAAGCCTTTGAAAAGTGCAAGTGGATAACAGAAATATCAGATAATGCTTTGATGATCAAGAAGTTTATAATGAATCACAATATGAGATTATCGATGTTCAACGATAACTCAAACTTGAAGAGGCTCTCACTTGCAGAGACTCGATTTTCTTCCACGATCATTATGCTTAAAAGGTTCAGACAAATCAAGAAATGTCTTGAAAACATGGTAATTAGTGAAAGATGGGATATGTACAAGGAGGATGATGTAGTGAAGGCCAGAGTAGTGAAGTACACTATATTGGATGATCAATTCTGGGAAAAGATTGATTATATACTTTCTTTCACAAGTCTAATTTATGAGATGCTTAGGAAAGCAGACACTGATCAACCCTGTCTTCATTTAATATATGAGTTGTGGGATGAAATGATAGAGAAGATTAGGGTTGTTATCTCGAAGGGGCCTCCGCCTCAAAGTGGAGATTCAAACTTTTATAAGGTTGTTTATGATATTCTGGTGGAGCGATGGAATAAAAGCAATACACCTTTACATTGCTTGACACATTCTTTGAGTCCGAGGTAAAATTCTAAAAAATTTTAACTAAGTTTTAGCAAATTATAAATATTAGTTCATGTTTAATTAATAATTATCAATCTTTTTATATAGATATTATAGCAATGAGTGGCTCCAAGAATCTCCCAATCGTCTTCCTCCACGTAGGGACATTGAAGTTTCAAGGGAAAGGAAAAAGTACATTGAAAGATATTACTCCAGTTCATCAAAATGAAGAAGTGTCAATGAGGAGTTTGCCTCTTTTTTAGCCGCTATTGATGATTTTTCTAATAATGATGCAATGCATGATCGAGGTTTGATGTATCCAACTAAGTGGTGGGTTATCCATGGTGCTTCCACACCAACTCTTCAAAGTTTAGCTTTAAAGCTACTTGGGCAGCCTTCTTCTTCTTCTTGTTATGAGAGAAATTGGAGCACCTACAATTTCATCCATTCATTGAAGAGAAACAAAATAACACCACAAAGAGCGAAAGATATGATGTATGTTCACTCCAATCTTCATCTTTTGTCTAGGAGGAATCCACATTATAGTGAAGGACAAAGTAAGATGTGGAATGTTGGAGCGGATGCATTTGAGAAAGAGATCCCTCTTCGCTATCCGGGAGTCTCGAGTGCCTTCATGTAGCTCTATGAGCATGTTCCACAAATCTTTGACACTTGAGAAGGGACCAACCTTAATGAGTTGATCCTTGGTCATCTCACACTGCAGAGTGACCACTGCCTTGGCATCTGCCTCTCCTTTTCTTGTTTGTTCTGCTGACTATCTTGATGACTCAAGCTCCTTGCTCTCAGCATCCTTTGGAGGATTGAATCCCTCTTTGACTGAGAACCACATGCCAATGTCAGTTTTCATGTAATACTCCATCCTGCTTCTCCAGTACTGGAAATTTGCTCCATCAAAAAAAGGTGGACGGTTGGTGCTGAAACCTTCTCCTCTCAAAGCCATCTTCTTGCTCTTAGCATGTTAATCCGGTTGAAAGAGAACCTTGCTTTGAAACCCCTTGTTAGGATCTTGGGATGGCTAGAGAGGGAGGGTGTGAATAGCCACCTACCAAAACTCGCTTCTTCCTACAATCAGATTAGCAGCGGAAAACAAACAAAACAGAAATAAACTAAAACAGAGACTAATACAGTGTTTACAAGGTTCGGAGATAACTTGCCCCTACTCCTTGGCATGCCCGTGAGGTGGGCGATCCCTTGATCTTCGGCAGATCAGGCCCCGGAATGAATCCGGCTAAAAGCTTTCTCCTTCTCGGTGGAGTAACCTCTCCACAAATGTATCAGAAGTATATCAAGTGAAGCACAAGAGACTAGAGCAGGAAGCTTACACCACAGATGCACACCACCTTAAGCACAAGCACCAGTAGTAAGCAGAAAGATCAAGCAAGAAGAAAAATGCAGAGAACACCAACAACTCAACAGCAAAACCCTTCTTAGATTTTCTAATCACCGTTCTCCGATGTTCGTTTTTTTTTCTCTGCTTCGCCAACTTCTTGTTCTTAAGCCTTTCTTCTGCACACATACAGGCGTCGTCACCTACTGACCCCTTCTGAGCTCTCAGGATACTGAAGTCATCCTCTTCAGCTGAAGCTTCAGGTCAGGTGCCGTTGAAACCTGCAATGCGTATCAAACAAAATAACACCATGGAAAGTCGCCCTTGACCCTTCTTCTTGCTCTTTCATTTGAATTTCAAAGTTCTGTGTTGTCTGCACACTTACAGATTCATTAGCGAAGCAAATCATAAATCAAAACTGCACTGACAACAATTTGAATTAAAGTTCAGAGGTGTTGATCGGTCACCTTGACCGATCAGACAACCTCCTGACCAATCAAACTCTATCCTGATTGGTCCAGTGATGTTCTGATCTGTCTCACTGACCGATCAGAGACCAGGCGATCGGTCACTAGACCAATCCCTAAATTCACTGGAATTTTCAGTCAAAGCACCTGATTGGTCAAGGTGACCGATCAGGGAAGTACCTGATCAGTCATGGTGACTGATCAGGCAAGTGCCTGACCGATCAGGATCCATCCTGATCGATCCAGGTCTGTTCTGATCGGTCGCACTGACCGATCAGAGATTCTTGTGATCGATCCATTGATCGATCACAATCTTTCTATGACCACACAGAATGTTTGCTGATCGGTCACCAGACCGTTCAGAAAACCTTCTGTTTCCTCAGAAGCTTTCTGGATCGGTCAACAGACCGATCAGACATCCTGGATCGGTCTTGTGACCGATCTACTATCAAGAGAGTTTGTGTCAACTTCCTGATCGGATTTCAGACCGATCTAACCAACTTTGCTCCGATCATTTGATTAATTCATGGCCAATTCTGACCATGACTAACTCAAGTTAGACCCTGAGTCGAGAGAACAGGCTCCCTTGCCCTCTCTGACTCAGTTTGGTCCGGAGAACGAGCTACCGAACTCTCTCCGACTCATCCCGGTCCAGAGAACGAGCTACCGAGCCCTCTCTGACCAGAGTCCGGAGAATGAGCTACCGAGCCCTTTCCGACTCATCCCAGTCCAGAGAACGAGCTATCGAGCCCTCTCCGACTCATCTCGGTCCAGAGAACGAGCTACCGAGCTCTCTCTGACCAAAACACTTAATCCGAACTTAACTATCTGATCTCAATTCTCACTCAACCGAACTTAAATCGGTGTCAACATCAAAACAACAATTAGGTCAGACTACATCAACACAATCAACCTAAACTTAAATAGATAATCAAATATATTTCTTAAAATTCTAATCAAATTATCCCATTAAAATATATAAAAATTTATTTAAATTTCGAAAAAATTCTAATAAAATTTTATATATTCCTTGAACCCTCCACAAGGGCTATGGCAATCTCTGCGAGTCAACCGTGATTTTTTTAGTTTTTTGGTTTAATTAATTTTTTATTTTTAAATATGTATTTTTTATAAGTAAACTATTATTAATAATTGTTATAAAATATTAAAAATTATTTCTTTTTTTATTAACTTAAAAAATTAATAACTACTTAATAAATTATTTAAAATTTTTAAATAATTTTAAAATTAATTATAAATTTAAAATAATCTTAAATTTTTATAAAATATAATTCCTAAACATGTCAAATATTTTTTAAAATTAAAAATCTATAAATACTTTAAAAAGATAATTTCAAATTTTAAAATAATTTTATAATTATTTTTAGTTTTTCAAATGATTTTATAATTTTAAATTTACTTTTGAATTTTGAGAATTACTTATTATTTAAAATAATTTTTATAAAAAGTTAATAAGCATTATCTTATGAGATTATAGTGATATAAAACATATTTCATAATCAAATATTAATAAAATTAATATACATTTATATTTAAAATTTAAAGAAATACCAAAACTATATCAACACGATATGATACTGAAACTGTATCATTCCGGTCTGGGACCGAAACTTCGACATGGGTTATTTTATACCTTGAGCACCATTCAACAATCAAACCAACAAATATTATTATTCTAGCACCATTCATCTATCAAACCAACATGTTTTTCTCAACATCTAAGTGTATCAAGAAGTCAAACCATCATTAACCATCTAATATATCAAATTCATGATTAAACCATGGCCATTCATTAAATTATGATTATCAGATTTATGGTATTATATGGATTGTTTAAGTTGGTGTGGAATGGGTAAGGCTGAAATAGATATTTCCCAAAAAATGAATCATCTCACAAGGATTGACAATCAAATTTTAAAACAAAAAGAAAATTCGAGATTTTAAAAAGAATCCTATAAATGAGTTAATATCCAATTAAAAATAGTTAGAACTGATTAAAATTTAGTATTGTTTAAAAGATGAGACGCCTAGGTGGTTTTAGCAAGCATCACATAATCTAATTGCTAGGTTGTCCTTGATAAACGATCCTTTTAAAAAGCGACTTACTTGAACCACTTGGGCAACTCAAGCAGCCCAGATAGTCAACCTAGGTAGTTCAAGCAAGCTCACCTTTTTCTACGAGTTGCCACTTCATATTAGAAAACAACCCTATTTATTTCTATTAGGCCATCCAACAACCCCTTATTTGCCTGAACCTCCCACTTAACCATCAAGTGGTGTGTCCGCCCTTTGTGATGCATCATTCTGCTGATCTCTCTTCTCTTTGTGTGCGCCATTTTGTAAAGACCTCAAGCCAATTAATCTTGCTCTCTCTGCTTGCGTCATTATGTAAACATCTCAACCTAGATCTATCTTCTTTCTGTGCATTATTTTGTGTACATTTGTTCTACATATTTGTAGCAAGTTAATTTGTTCGAAAAAACCACCTTGAGGGAGTTATTTGAAAATATGTAGGGGGTATGGGATTGTGTGTAATATTCATATGAATAATCTATACAAATAGAGAGGATTACTATGGATCTTTGTGAAACTGGAAACCTAACTTTTCTCTCAACAATATAGAATCTTAAATAATAATTTAATTTAATTATTTGATTAACTTATATTCATAAATATGATCTTAATATATTTTAATATTTATTAATTGTATGTGAGTTTTATTATTTTTAATGATCTGTATATAATACTAATAATATATATATATATATATATATATTAATTCATAAAATAAGTAACAAGAAGATCAATATTTTTGACATAATATAATATGATACTATTGATATTATGATAATATAATGTCTGAAACTAATGTAGTTATATTATTTCTTCTATTTATTATTAATGATATATGTTACTAAGGGGTTAAGATATTCTGTCTCATCATATTTAATGTTTTATATTTAATGAACATTGGATTGTCTAACATTTGTTATTTCATTTATTAAATTGTTTTACTCTTCCCTTTTTGATTTTCCTATTAGCCATTCTCATTTTGCCGATCCTACCAATCCAATTTGATATTTTTGAATATTCGATATTGACTTAGATGTCTTTATATATATATATATATATAACCATGCATTAAACCATCTAACAATCAACACTAATTCATTACCATCCATCAGCACAAACCAACAACAACAACAAAAAAAAAAACTCCACAACATCTCACCTTGCTACACTCTATATACAATATTACTATAATCCTTTCACAAAACACTCAAGAGAATCGTCCATTCTCCCAAAACCTCCATACTCATGCATGATCAAATTACAACACCCACCAAAATGGTTGATCATTAGCAACTCCTTTCCCACTCTGTATGAATAAAATTAAGCACTCCTTTACTCAGTTAAAATCGATATAAAACATTGGGGTTCATTTGTAGTTATGTAACATCGAGGGGTGTATTGGTAATTTTACTACATGAATAATATTTATTGATGACTGGTTACTTTTCGACCTGAGTTAGAGCTAGTATGATCTCAAATTCTTGGTGGCACCTCTATGCCTTGTCTCTCAAATGTTTACATGTAGACATTGCAAGCTTCTACTACTGATTCACCACCGGTTGATCGAAATAGACCATCTAACTTAAGCTCATTTAAATTTGTCTGTCTCAACCTCTAGCTTGTGGCATTCTATCAGTCTTTGTTAATTTAATTTGTACGGGACTTTTTAATAAAACATTATGCAATTTCATGCATGTGATTACAAGATAAAATATGTTTGTATAACCAATTGCATAGGGCATAGTTTATGTATGAATAATGCATTTACACTAATAATAAATGTTTAGTAATAGTTGATCGAAGGAAAAGAAATCGGCTAGTGGTTGTACTATGTATACATCTAAGAGAGAGATGACTTGTAAGGCCGCCAACTTTAATAAACTTTTGGTGACATCAAAAGTTTCAAATGTCAAATCTGATATTTGTACTACCAACAGGATGCATGTGTATTTCCTAGTCTTACTATGAAGTAGAGATCTCATGGTATTGTTTACTTCCAACTTCATGATAAATTGGATTCCTTTTAATCATGTTTTGTTCAGTAATGCAGGTTAGTGTTGATGGCTTATTGTGTTGTACAATATCCAATGATCCATTCATAAAGGTTTATGATGTTGTTAACTATGATATGATGTTTATGATGCGCCTCCCATATGTTCCTGGTGCGGTCGAGTGGGTATATCGGCAGGGTGATGTGAAGGCCAAGCTGGCAATTAGTGATCATAATTCTGCTTTTGTTGGAATATATGATGTGCGTGAAGGTTCAAATGAACCTATCATCTCAAAAGAGGTAATGCACTACTTTTCACTTAAAGCCATGGTTGTAAAAGTCAGCCTAGGCAGTCTCCTAGGCGCTAGGCGGCACCCCACCGTGGTGCCGCCTAATGCCCGCCTAGCGCCGCCTAGGCGTCGACTAGGCGCTAAGCGGTAGTCCTCCGCCCGACTATTGCTTAGCGATTTTTACAACCTTGCTTAAAGCTTTAGAAGAAGCTTGAAGATAGACCATTTTACTCGAAGCTTCATATGAACCGTCCTTGCTCAGCATTTTCACCATATATATATATATTCTTCTTTTTGCAGATTCATATGGGACCCATAAAAGTTATGAAGTACAATCACATGAATGATATTGTCATATCAAGCGATGCTAAGGGGATTATTGAATACTGGTGTTCTGATAAGCTTCAATTTCCTGAAACTGGGTTGGTACTATGTGTTTTACCAGTATATCACTTGAACATTGCACAAAAGGATTCTGCCTGTTTCACCTTGCAAATAATACTCTTCATTTCTTATCTATTGATAAAAAACCCATGGGCTATCTTTATAGTGAATAGGATGGTTTGATCAAAATAGGAATTAGATATTGATCATCTATGTTCTCTCTTTTGCTTTCAGTGTAAGTTTCAAGTTTAAAACTGACACAAATCTGTTTGAGATTGCAAAGTGCAAGACAACAGTTTCTGCCATTGAGGTATTGCACCCCACTATAATGTTTTTAGTTTAAATGACCAATTGGAATGGTGTGTTCTGTATATGATAATATTCTTTCTTGTTTGTTTATTCCTTGTTTCCATTCATAAGGTAAGCCGAGATGGTAGTCAGTTCTCTGTAACATCTCCAGATCGCAGGATTCGTGTATTTTGGTTCGAAACTGGTAAACTAAGGCGTGTGTATGATGAATCTCTGGAGGTAACCTTTTTTTACCATCACTCAGAAGCTATCATTGAGCTAAACCATTTCTAGGATTCAAGTATTTTGAATTATTAACGTCAGGTGGCACAAGATCTACAGCGTAGTGATGCTCCTTTATATCGCCTTGAGGCTATTGATTTTGGGCGAAGGATGGCCGTTGAGAAGGAAATAGAGAAGACCGAAAATGTTCCACAACCAAATGCAATTTTTGATGAGAGCTGTAACTTTATTATTTATGCAACTCTTCTTGGCATAAAAGTAAGATTCTAGTTTTTAGTTATTGCTTCAATTATCCTGTTTTCTACAGGTTATATCACTAATTACGTAAATTGAATTTTGTTCTTATTTCTTTTTTCTTCTTGTATCCTAATCATAGTTCCAGAGGATTGATTGGTTGTTTACACAATAAATTTCCTCTTACTTAGGTTGTTACTTATGGGAGGGACAGTTCCTTTCTCATACTCATGAATCAAGTACGGACAATGAATCTTTTTTTATCATGGTCTTTCACAAGATAATATCAGGCAGATATTTCTGTAGTGGAAGAAAGTATTTTGTGATGGTTTCTTGTGTTGATTTCAGTCTCTTGATGGTCTGGAAAATATAATTTGGATCTAGATCACCCACCAGTTACTGGTTGATTATATGTAAATGTTACTCCCATTTTGCATACTATTTACTTTTTGTATACTTGGTAATCCTATTATTTCTCTTGCTGGACATTAATTTTAGCCTTACCAATGTTTTGATTTGTTTTATGTTACAGATTATTAATTTACATACAAATAAAGTCGCACGGATACTAGGAAAAGTGGAGAACAATGATAGATTTTTAAGAATTGCTTTATATCAAGGTGACAAGAGTAGTAAGAAGGTAAGAAAGATTCCTGCAACAGTAGCAAATGCCAACGAGAGTAAAGAGCCCTTGACAGATCCTACACTTCTTTGCTGCGCTTTTAAGAAACATAGAATTTACTTGTTCAGGTTTGTTCATTTATCTTTCAATTTTTGCTGGTATTCAATCTATAAGCTATTGGAGTTTCTGCTTTGCAATAAAATGTGTATTGACAGAACTTGCAGACTCTTTCTTGTGGTTAAATGTTTGGTGCGTTCTTTTTTTAATTTTGATCATGGTGTTCTTTCTTTACTAATGTCGCTTATGTGGATTAATACATAACATCATGATACATGTTGAGCATCTGCTTTGATATTATGAAGGCATACCTGCCTTCTTGTTTTGTGGCATTTTCACTGAAAATTATATTTTGCTGGAAATAGCCGAAGGGAACCTGAAGAACCTGAAGATGCTACAAAGGGAAGAGATGTGTTTAATGAGAAGCCACCACCTGAAGAACTTTTGGCAGTATCTGAGTTGGGAAAAGCAGTCACAACATCCCTTCCAGATAATGTGGTAAGAACACATTTGTTTATAGTGTTACTCCCTACAGCAGTGTCTTTGTACCATTTAGCCTTGCTTTTTTTTTTGTTGTTTTCATACTTTTGACAATTCTAAAGCTGATTTATTGAAATAAGCTTTATAAACCAACCATTTGTAATTTAGGCAAGACTGAATCTATTTAATGCCACTATACTTTTTCTGATGATAAATGGTTAGAAAGGAATAGGTAAATTTGATGGATTTAAAATCTGTGCAAGTTAGGCCAGACTGAATCTATTTAATGCCACACTATACTTTTTCTGATGATAAATGGTTAGAAAGGAATAGGTAAATTTGATGGATTTAAAATCTGTGCTAGATTGTTTTTTGGTTGTTTTGTGTCTATCGTTCAACAAGCAAATGAGAGATTTCTGAATTTTATGCAATTGCAGTGTTGAATAGTAAAGGAAACACATTAAAAAAATATTTTACTATATATAAAAATGTTGAGGTGGATGAGCAGAGTTATTAGGAGATATAAAATAGCAAAATATTAAAGGGCAACTCAAAATATGAGTAAAAATAGGTTTAGATGACAGTAGCATACTCAAAGATTATGAATACATAGCTAGATAAATTGATAGATAATGAAGGGGTGAGGATTAAATCCATAAAGGAGACCAAAGAAAATTGAACTTAAGATAGAGAGGCCCAATAGACTTGAGAATTACTAACTGCTATGAGCATATTATCAAAATAAAAGACCATATAGTCAACCCTAGATAATTGGTTGTGATTTCTTCTCTCTTTTTTTTTTGTGCTTCAATACATGAATTATAAGACTAACCATGAAGTTAATTTTGCAACCACCTAGTATCTTTATTTTCATTGAACCTTGCATAACAATAAATATTATCTTAGAAAATTTAAAATTTAAGAAAAGAATGTGATCTCTGTTTATTTTGACTTGGTTTGATTATTCTCTAGGTGCTACACACATCACTGGGTGACGTTCACTTGAGATTATATCCAGAAGAGTGCCCAAAGACTGTGGAAAACTTCACAACACATTGCCGAAATGGTTATTATGATAATCTCATCTTCCACCGTGTAATTAAAGGATTTATGATACAAACAGGAGATCCATTGGGTGATGGCACTGGTGGACAATCTATATGGGGAAGGGAATTTGAGGATGAGTTTCACAAAAGGTCCATTTTCTATATGAGCTTAATTGCAGCTTCTGTATAATAGCTATTCTAATTCTGGTGTGTTTTGCATGTCAGCAAGATAGTTTGTCTCTCATTGCTCACAGAAAGTCCACTGTCTATATACACTTTAATTGAAAATTGTTTCTATTTCATTGTACTGCTCCTGCAACTTGAATATTGATTGACTCATTTTACTGCACAATTCATGCAAAGGACCTTTTGGAAACTTATAGTTGCTCATATGATTTTCCTTTATTACTTGTTATTTACCTTTGGTAGTCACAATTCCATTTTTTTCCCTAGTAATGATAACTATCGTGTGCATGTTTAATTCTAATCTCATTGATGATACAGAGTGATTATCTATCTGTCTCTAACATAGCATGCATCTTCCTCCATCTCTTCTATTCCCAGAATATATAATATAGGGGTGTGTTCAGGTAGACATAAAATTTATGTTTGTTTCTTTGAATTCTTTACTTTCTTCCCTTGGTACTCTTTTCCCCCTTAAATTAAGAATCCTCCTAATTTAAGTTTGTTTTTATTGCATAGCTTAATGCTTTACCAAGGTTTCAAATCTTCTACTGTGCTCACACTGTGCTAGTACAGTTATGAGTTTTATATACTTTCAAATACAAAGTATAAAAGGTGATCTTGTGATGTGTTTCGTGTGGGCAATTGTGTCACCTCCATGAATTGAGAATGACACTGACTGAGGTGTTACATTCTAGGTAACTCTTCATTGAAGTAGGTGTTTATACTCTTCAAATTGTTTATTAACTGTAGAGGCCCTACTATCAAGAACACCATACGAATGTTGGACCAGGTAGTAGGCGAACCTGGGGTGACTGGCCCGGCCCCATGGAAGTTTTCCACCGGTCACCAGGGTAAATTGGGAAACGCTCGCGGTGGGCGGTCTGGAAGCCTAGCGTGTCAGGGTTTGTGTCCCATTTGGAGGAAAAATTCTAGCAAAATATATCGTAACTAGGGATCGAACCGCAAATGCTTGGGATAGCGACTAGTCGCTCTATCACTGCACCATAACCCCGGTAACATCAAGAACACCATAAGAAGAGCTTAGAGGAGGATGACATTCTTTAGTAAATGCAGAGGCTGAAATAAGCAAATTCAACATCAGAAATTGAAATCCAAGCAAATTCTTGAAGATTCGTGGAAACACAAAATAAAAAAATAATAATTTTGAATGATTATTCTAGATCCAGAAAAAACAGAACACCAAGTAGAGGATGAGACCTCAAGATCCAAGAGACTCTCATTGAGCTGTAATCTATAGAGACAAGAATCAAAACAGGAATTCCGAACAGAAATACGCAAATATGAAATTCAATCCAGGAAGCTGCTGCAGCATTGAATCTTAGAAAAGCTGCACTGGTGCCATAACCAAATTTGGAAAATCTCCTGCAAAAACCTAATCTGGATTAGAGAAATGTGAATAATTTCACTGCAGGAATAAATCTTCTACTGGAACATTAGGAGAGAACAAGCAGAAACAAATTTGTTGTTAAGAAGAAGGTCAAGGAAAGGCACTGGATTTGATCAGTGGAAGATGAGATCTGATCCTTCACTGGAAGGAACCAATCTACTGCATGAAAACAAATCTGCCGTTAAGAACAAACTGCAGTGTTTATGTTCTTGAGTAACTTCAAGCATATGCCCATTCGGTGACCTACTCCACTTTGTAACTAGTTTAGCAAATTTAGAATTCACAGCATCCATATGGTTCATCCCTTATCAAAGGGATCACAATCCCAAAGCAAGTAATATAAGAAGTAAACTACACAGGCTCTTAAGAAAGTTAGGTATATGACTTCTTCAGAAAGCTAGGAGTCATGGACATCCATGGTTTGGAAGAGCTATGTACATCTAAGCCATGCATTCACGGTACGATTGTTAGCGCACTGGAGGCTCCCCATCAGAGATGAGAGTTGGAATTTATGGAAGACGAGGTGCACATTCTACAGAGTAACTAGGAGACACATGAGCATCTATTCTTTAGATGCCGCTTGTTGTTGTGGGGGAGGATTAGGATGTGGCTGCATGCGCACCAATATATTGTTGGAACTTGGATGGCTAGAGAGGGGGGGGGGGGGGGGTAGCCAGACACTTGAACTTTAGAACTTTTCAAGTTTTCTGCACTTAAACGTTTAGTAGCACAGCGGAAGCAATAAAAACAGAGTATGCAGAATTTAAACCCTAAGCTAAGAACAACCACCAAACGCTAACAAAGAGGATTTACAAGGTTCGGGGATAACTTACCCCTACTCCTTGGCGTGCCCGTAAGGTGAGTGATCCCTTGATCGTCGGCAGATAAAGCCTCGGAAAATCTAGATAAAATGCAACCTCCTTCTCGGTGGAGTAACCTCTCCAAAGCGTTTTAAGATGGATCAAGTATAAAGTGCAGGAAACACAAAAAGGATCTTACTTAGCACTTAGAACCACAAGAACACAAGCAAACTTCTCCCGAGCTCCACTCAACGCAGATCTCACGCAAGAACTCCCTTCTTCGTGTCTTCTCGCTGATGAACTCGCCAAGCTTCTTGTTTCTCTTCCAAGTGCTCAAGTAACATAAGGTTGCTTCAAAGATCACAGTTGCTTGCTCAAGATGATGGAACAGAGTTGTCGCAAGAGCACAAGCTGTAACCTCCCTGAGACTTGTTCGCCACCAAGTGCTTAAGTCTCAGCTCACTGATCGCCAGGTCACCACCTCACTGCAGCCTCCAGCTGCTCACCTGCAACAGCCAGCTACCACTGAGCTCTCCTGGACTCCCTGAGCTTCCCTCAGCCAAGCCCCAGTCAGCAGATCTAGCATTGCCAGCATCCGTTGCACCCTGAGATGGAAAACGGACAAACCTGCGATAGTGAAAACCTTCGTTTGACTTCCCTTGGATGATTCCTGAGTCACCTGCACACTTAGCAGCTCACTAGGGCAGCAAATCAACAGAAAATCAAAGTATCAGAAGGTTAGAGCAGATATCAGCAGTGTATCAGAAAAAGCAGATGCGAACAGGCGCGATCAGAGCGTCTGACAGTGCATTTTGAATTAAAGTGATCGGTCACCGGACCGATCAGAATGATCCCAGACCGATCAGGCTCCAGCTTGATCGGTCCCCAGTGAGAAACCTGGAATCGCAAGCTTGTATGATCGGTCACCCTGACCGGTCATCGGATCGGTCACCAAACCGATCCAGAAATTTGCTTACCACAATCCCGCCTGAAATACATTGCTGATCGGTCACCAGACCGATCAGGACACTCTCAGTCCGATCAGGCTCCAGCCTGATCGGTCAGGGTGAGAAACCTCGCGACAGTTGATCGTTCAGACTGATCGATCAAGGTTTCTCCCTGATCGATCACCAGACCGATCAGGAGTCGAACAGTAGGTTTGCCAAAGTTACTGGAAGCTCCCTGATCGGTCGCCAGACCGATCAGACATCGCTGGATCGGTCACCAGACCGATCCACGAGGGAACTTCGTGCCAACTTCCCTGATCGGTCACCAGATCGATCTGGGCAAGGCCAAACTCACTCTAAGTCAAGAGAACTGGCTGCCAGCCTCCCCTGACTCGTGCTCAGCCCCTCGGACCAAGACTCCGTGCCCAGCTTCATTCACTGGGACTTCTGGTAACCTGACTTCACTTACCAGGACCTGGCTTCACTCATCGGGATTTCCAATCACCCAACCCTCCGAGTTAGGAATTTCCACACCTAGTCCTCCAAGCTAGGACTTTTCCACACCTAACCCTCCAGGCTAGGACTTTTCACACCTAACCCTCTAAGTTAGGATTTCATTCACCTAGCCCTCCAAGCTAGGACTTTTTCACACCTAACCCTCCAGGCTAGGACTTTTCACACCTAACCCTCCAGGTTAGGACTTTTCACACCTAGCCCTCCAAGCTAGGACTTTTCACCAACCTAGCTTCTCAAGCTAAGACCTAACCCTCCAAGCCAAGCTTTCATCAAACCTAGTTCCACTAGGTATGCCTAGTCCACGACCAGGACTTAATCATAATCATTTAATCAACCTAAACTAAAATCGGTGTCAACACCAAAACAACAATCAGGGTCAGACTGCATCAACATATATGTCCACCTACCAGAGGATGCAGGGTTTTCAAGCAGCACTACGAGGGACCATGAATGGATGGCAAGGAACCGAAGCATGTTTGAGTAGGTGAGGTTTGATATAGAGGGGATTTTTAGAAAAGTGCAAGTACATGTATTACAAGACCTTGGATGTTTACTCAGACATGAGTTGCCATGCATATCCAACATTGTACATTTTGATATGTTAACACGGTTGGTCCTGTGCAAGCCGGTTAGAGGAGAGGGGGGGGGGGAGGGTTAGACCTGAAAAAGAAAACTAAATCTTTTGCAATTTCTTAACAAAGATAAAAATTAATCTAAGCAGTTATAAAAAGTAACAATATAAAAAGAGTACAAGACTAGACAAGAAGAATTTACTTAGTTGCAACTAGGATGGTTGAAAGAACTAGGAAATCCAATATAGGTTTTTTATTTCTAGCTTTAGGGGACTATTTATATTCTAAAACAAGAAGTTATTGTTGTGCCGACATGGACCTAAGGCGTCTCAGTTGTGACCTGAGACGTCTCAGTTGGATAACGTTTTATCCACGCAGGCAATAGTCGCTCAACAATAAGTTTCGACCTGAGGCGCTTCAGTTCCGGCTTAAGTTCCAATTTGAGGCGCCTCAGTTTAGCTTTTGCACAAAACTCAGTCCTCTTAACTGAGGCGCCTCCAAGGACAATTGAGGCAGTTCAGTTAACCCTTTCGTCAAAGTCAACTTTTATGTTGACCTTTCTTAGTCTTCGTTTGCGTGGGTGATTTCTAGCCCTCTAGAGTCGAGTTCACTCGAACCTGACTCCAGTTTTCTCCTTGAACTGGCTTCCTCCCTGGCGTCTTGTCCCTCGGACACTGTGCACACATTTCTCGTCTACCGGTGTACTCTTTTGCAGTCTTTTCATCGTTCGGATGCACCGAGTTCGTCAGCTCCCTTCTTGTTCCATCCTTGTTGTCTACTGTGTCTTCTGCTCGACTTCTTATGCTTCTAAGGTCCTTCACACTTAGACACATGAATCAAAAGCAACCAGGATCTAACTTGACTTGTTTGATCACATCAAAATCTGCCCGGGGTACTTACAATCTCCCTAATTATTAAAAATATTGTAAAATTTCTTAGATAGAGAAAAACAAATTTTCTAAGTATTGAAACATAGGTTAAATTACAAAAATTAGAAATTATTGATAAACAATTTTCAAAATTGGATTTTGACTGATTTTCAGCATTCAAAAAACAATGTACAAATCTTGAAATATTGGAATTGTCAGAAATACTTTTCTAAGTATTTTAAAATAAAAAATATGATTTTTGATTAAAAAATTTATCTACTAATCCAAATATTCTCAAATTTTTTATCAAAGAGGAAAATTAACAAACTCAACTTTGTGAAATTTTAAAAAAAAAAGTAAATTTCCAAGTGTAAGAAAAATAATTTTCATGACAGAAGTGATAATTTTTCAAAAAAATTCTCAAAATTAGATATTCACTTTGAAGAAATTTGATAATTTTTTACAGCGTTCACATGTAATGTTCGGATCCCGAAAAGAATAGATTTTTCAAAAATAATTTTATAAGTATTTTTAAAATTGAAAATATCATTTTTGATTAAAAATTCATAAAAAATTATCTAATAGTAAAAAAATTCTCAAATGAAAGTATCTTCCCCTTCATCGATATTCATGTCGAAGGTTGTTTCGTCGTCTGCTTTTTGATGACTTGCCATCAGTGAAAGTACAGTGTAGGTCTCGATATCGGACTTTGATGACGAATCATCCCATGTAGCTTTTAGATTCTTGTGCTTCAATCGTCTTGGTCGTTTGTTGTTTTCCTTGTTAGTCAGCTTTGGGCAGTTATCCTTTATGTTCTCTTCTTCTTGGCAGTTATAACATCTGACATTTTTTCTTTCCTTCTTAGCCCGTATCTTGGAAAACATGTTAGATTTAAAGATCTTATTCAGTTTTCTTACCATATATCCAGTTTCTTCTTCATTGGTTGACACTCCGTCTATGGTTTGGTCCTTGCATTCAGGGTGATGCTATCCAATTTAATTTTTCTTCTTGCACATCGGGATTCGTGAAGCTCGAAGGTCAAAAATAAAATTTTTAGAATACATACCTCGAGATCCTTAGAGATGAAATAGGAGTCGACTATCGACATTCATTCTGCTGTTCCAAATATCTTAGCGAAATCTCAGTTTGTTACCTTTTCTTTGAGATTCGTGAGTTCGGTGATCAACTCGTTGATCCTCGCGTGATTTGAGCCACCGTCTTCTTTTTTCATTTGGAGGCCCGTTAGTTAACTTTTGCGTAGATCCCGATGAGCTAGCCTTGCTTCCGAGGTCTCTTCATGCAGTTTCAGGAACTTCTCCCAGAGTTCTTTTACCGATGCATAATTGTCGATCCGGTTGACTTCCTAAGTCGGTAACATAGTTAGCAAATGAAACTCTGCTTTTCCGTTGACTACGAAGTCAGATTGTTCCTTCTTCGTTCGTGTTCTTTATCTTCAGGTGCTACAAAATTATTTTTTATTATTAATAATAAATCAAAGCCAATTTTGAAAAAGTCCTCCATCTGGCGTTTCCACATCGCGAACTCTCCTTTAAACTTTGGTGGCGTATTGTCGGTCCGGCTATCGTTTTCTTCCTTTAGGTGGTGGTTAGTACTCCTGAAGTTGTTTGGCTTTGATACCAATTGTTGGTCCCGTGCAGATCGGCTAGAAGGGGGGTGAATAGTCCTGCAAAAGAAAACTAGATCGTTTACCATTTCTTAGTAAAGATAGAAGTTAGCATCAGGAGTTATAAAAAGCAACAATATAAAAAGAGTAAAAGATTAGACAAGAGGAATTTACTTGGTTGGAACCAGGGTGGTTGCTAATCCAAGACAATGAGAGCGCACTATCAAAACCTCTTTTAGTGTAGGCAGAGAAACCTCTTATAGACTTTTGAAAGCCAGTGCAAGTTGTTTTTCAATCCTAATTCTAGGGGGCTATTTATAACCCAAAACAAGAAGTTACCGTTGTGCTGACGTGGATCTGAGGCGCCTCAGTTGTGACATGAGGCGCCTCAGTTGGATAAAGTTTTATGCATGCAGGCAACGATCGCTCAAAGATAAGTTTTGATCGGAGGCGCCGCAGTTGAAATCCAAGATCTGAAGCGTCTTAGTTCCGACCTAAGGCGCCTCAGTTGAAACCCGAGATCTGAGGCGCCTTAGTTCCGACTTGAGGTGCCTTAGTTCCGATCTAAGGCGTTTCGGGTTTCAACTGAGGCGCCTCAGTTTAGGTTTTGCGCAAAACTCAATCCTCTTAATTGAGGCGCCTCCAGGGACAACTGAGGTGGTTCAGTTGACCTTTTGGTCAAAGTCAACTCCTATGCTTACTTTTCTTCGTCTTCGTTCGCGTGGGTGATTTCTAGCCATCCATAGTTCAGCTCACCTGAACCTGACTTCGGCCTTCTCCTCGAACAAGCTTTTTCCTCGGCTTCTCGTCCCTCGGACGTAACGCAGTCTTTGCGTCTCTCGGATGCACCAAGCCCGTCGGCTCCCTTCCTGTGTCATTCTTCTCGTTCACTGCATCTTCTGCTTGACTTCTTGTGCTCATAAGCTCCTGCACACTTAGACACAAGGATCAAAAACAACCTGACGGTGATCGAAGGTCGGCAAGAGGGGGGTGAATTGCCCCTGAAAATAGAAAACTCTATCTTTTGTTTCGTCTTAAATAAAGATGTTTGTTAGTTAACGCAAATAATAAATAACATTAAAAATATAGCAAACTTAAAATAAAGAGGCAGTCGGAATTTTACTTGGTTTGCAACCAGGGAGGTTGCTAATCCAAGGCAGAATATAGCTCGTATCTCCTGAATAAACTCCTTCGGGCAGAGAAGCTTCTTACACAAGAAAAAACTCAGAAAAGGAAATAAAAACTATACAGAACTTGTTTGATAATACTTGAGATGAATGAGTCAATTGAAACTGAGCTCTAGGGGCCTATTTATAATCTCGGACAAACTTATCCGTTTGCTGACGTAGCAGTACTGGGGCACCTGAGTGTTATAGGGTGCTTGACACGTGGCCTGAGAGTTATCCGCAGCGCAACAATCGCAAACGGCTAGCGTTGTTGATAAAAGAACCTCTCGGGCGCATATATGCTCAGGGGCGCCCGAGACCCCGGGCGCCCGAGACTGGTTTAGGTCAGCAGCTGCTGACTAATCTCTAAATCGAAATCTGTTTTGAAAAATACCTGCATCTTGCATTTCCAATTCGCAAACTCCTCGAACATTGACAGGTAGATGACTGGTCCGACCATTTTGTAGATTGCTTCAGACGACGGTTAGTCCTTCTGGAGCATCGTTGCTCTGATACCAATTAACGGTGATCAAAGGTCGACAAGAGTGGGGTGAATTGCCTTTGAAAATAGAAAACTCTATCTTTTGTTTCGTCTTAAGCAAAGATGTTTGTTAGTTAATGCAAATAATAAATAACATTAAAAATAGAACAAACTTAAAAGAAAGAGACAGTCGAAATTTTACTTGGTTTGCAACTAGGGAGGTTGCTAATCCAAGGCAGAATATAGCTCGTATCTCCTAAATAAACTCCTTCGGGCGAAGAAGCCTCTTAACAAGAAAAAGCTCAGAAAAGGAAATGAAAATTATACAGAACTTGCTTGCTAATGCTTGAGATGAATAAGTCGATTGAAATTGAGTTCTAGGAACCTATTTATAACCCCGGACAAACCTATCGGTTTGCTGACGTGGCAGTACTGGGGCGCCCGAGTGCTTTAGGGCACCTGACACGTGGCTTGTGAGTTATCCGCAGCACGACGATCGCAAATGTCTAGCTTTGTTGATAAAACAGCCTCTCGGGCGCCTATTTGCACAGGGGCGCACGAGTGCTCGGCCGCTTGAGACCCCGGGCGCCCGTATGCATATGGGCGCCTGAGACTGGTTTAGGTCAGCAGCTGTTGACCAGTCTCCGTCGTGATTTCTGGTCTTCTTGGGTGATTTCTGGCCAATCGGAGTTAGGCTCACGCGAACCTGACTCCGGCCTTTCACCCCTTGAGCATCCTTCCTTCCGGCTTCTCGTCCCTCGGACATCGCGCACGTCCTTCTCGCTCCACCGGTGTACTCTTCCGTAGCTTCCGCGTCCCTCGGATGCACTGAGCTCGTCGGCTCACTTCCCCGTGCAATCTTTCTCGTCCACTACGTCTTACGCTCGACTTCCTCCGCTCCTAAGTTCCTGCATACATAGATAGAGGGATTAAAAACATCAGGACCTAACTTAAATCGGTTGACCATATCAAAATCGACCTGGGCTACTTACACAACCAAGATTTAATTTGACTTGGTTGATCACGTCAAAATCAACCCGGGCTATTTACAAATACAATGCCATTTACCTATTAAAGAAAACTACACATGCTCTTTCCTAGAGTACCGACATGTCTAATAAAAATAGACAAACACCAAATTATGTAAAAGGAAATATGATAAGAGAAGTGAAAGTAGATTTATGGAATTTAGAGCTAGACCAACCATATCCTGCTAAATATCCAATTTCTTTGAAGATGGCTCAACATAATTTGCAAAGTGAAGACATTGGCCACATGGAGATACTTCTCAATAGGGTATGACACGATTGATAACGGCTCATTTAGGTGATACCTCACTTCCCGGGTTCGATTCCTCCCTAGTAGAGCGCGCAGTATGCTGACGGAAGAAATCGCCACATGCTGCTATGTAGTCGGGCCATCGGGTACTTATATCATCAGTGGTGAAGTCGCCACGTGTCTCCGTCCCGCGATTTACCCTCGTTGACCGGTGGGGACTCTCACTGAAGGCTATGGGGCAGGGCCGGTCAACCAAGCGAATTAGTCAGGCGCAAGCCTGGATACCCCTTGTAAATAAAAAAAAATCAATAGTCTAGTAGTCCCTTCGTATTGTAGCACAAAAGAAATTATTGTTTGCAATGTAGAAAATAAATAGATTATCACATAGAATAAAGTTAGTTTAGGCAACACATGAATATTGAGCATATTTATAGTGTTAAGGTCATGTGTTCGTGGGCAATTATTTTCTGTTCCAATTTTGGAAATGTTATTTGATTCAAGAATTAAATTGTGCCGCATCGACCCCCGCGGGCGGCAACAGCCGTGATTTTTTCTTTCATAATTTTTTATTTTTTATATTTTAGAGGTTGAATTTTTCTATTTTTTAAACAAGTATTTCTTTTTTTCCTATTAAATTTTCTTTCTTATTTTTTTTCTTTTCTCTTTTTTATCCATTAAGTTTTTTTTCTTCCTTATTAATTTTTTTTCTCCATTAGACTAAACAAAAGAGAAAAAGAATACCTCTTAAAGTAAATAGAGGAAAAAGAAAACCTCTTAATCTCTTTAAAGATAATCATTTTTTTCCCTTCTCAGAAAAAAAAATAATTTTTAACTTTATAAAATATATTACTACTAATAAACTATATATATTTATATATATACTTGATTTAATTTTAAATTAATTAAAATATATCTAAATTAAATATAGCTTAAACCTTCTCAACGGACTTCAGTTAACCTAAATGGACTTTTACTTGGTAAGAATATCAAAACATAAACTAGCGTTTATCATCTCAAATATAACTTAATGATAAACATTTATAATAATCAAATATTAATACAAATATTTTTAATTAATATATTTTATATTTTAAGAAGTATCGGCATGACACGATACGGTATCAAAACTATATCGTTCCGGTCATATACCAAAACTTTAACATGGCTTAAAATTTTAAACCTTGATTTGATTGCCCGTGATTTAATTAGAAATGGCTAACCATGGAAATACCAATTTAGCAGCACATCAAAGCAATATGTTTCCTTTTTGTAGTTGAAGGGACACTTCCACACTGAACATGTTAGTGGTCCATGTTTAGTTTAAGTATGCTGTGAATCAAGGAATAAATATGATGAAGCGGATTATCATCTGCTTTTTTGCATTAGGGTGATGCCTAGGAACTCATGCTCTCGGAGTTTCTTATGCTGAAAGTTCACTAAAATCATGTTCTTTCTGTTTTTTTATTTGTTGTTGTGTAAAGGATGGTCACTACCTGCTGCATCAATCATCACAATACAATTCTTTCTATAAGCTTTTACTATGGCAATTACATGCAATTGATGTTATACTTGTTTGCGGTTTACAGCTTAAGACATGACAGACCTTTCACATTGTCAATGGCGAATGCTGGGCCAGCTACCAACGGTTCTCAGTTCTTCATTACCACGGTGGCTACTCCATGGTTGGACAATAAGCATACTGTTTTTGGTAGAGTTGTGAAGGGAATGGATGTTGTTCAGGTACACTAATCTGTGAGCTATATCTTCCATGACTATTTCTGATCTCCTGAAGTTCCTTCTTTTGATGTATCTCTACAGGCAATAGAGAAGGTTAAGACTGATAAGAATGACAAGCCTTATCAGGACGTAAAGATATTAAATGTTACAGTTCCAAAATCTTAGATCGCAAGATTTTGACACTCAAGGTGTGTGTTCTTCACACCCTGTATGGTGCTAATCCCCTTGTTTATTGTAGGAAATCTTCACAATTTTCTGATGGTCATTATGGTGTTTTACAAAATAATCATACAAAAGAAGATATTGGTTCAAGCCATCAACTAACAAGTATATGCATTATAACTATAGTTGTACTATCTATGGTCCTGATATCTGACTTTTTTTCTTGATACTGTACTAATATTAAGAATTCTTACATTGGACCAGCATTTGGTAAAGAGACCAATCCAAATCCTAAGTTCCAGCTTGTATATTCAACTAAATATTGTGTACAAGTGCAATATGGATTTACGTATCTGTATTTGTTGCCTACAGGAGATTGCTGCTCTAAAGCGTAGAAGATTCATCATCTTGGTATGATCATCGGCTTTTTGGTTGTTGCCGGAGGCATCCGAAAGGTGTTGTTTCTTCCGTCTTTGTTGGATTGAATTAGCTTGCTGCTATGGATTGACTCAATTAATGGCAAACCGAGGGCGTGCATGAAGCTTGTCGAAGCTAGTGAAATTATGTGTGCTTAACTTAGGTTTCAATGTAACACTAAGGGAGTGTTTCGGAGAACTGTTGCTTCTTAAATTGTAATTCTTATAAAGATTATTTTGAAGTCAGTGAAAGATTAAAGTAAGAAGTGTTTGAAAATAGAAATCAAAAATTGATATAGGATAAAGTTTGAGTATTTGGTGAATAATTATTTTTAAGTTTAATTTTTAATTAAATGATAATAATATTTTGAAACTATATAAATTAATTTTTTTAATTACCTAAATAAAATTTTGATATACCATCAATAATGTTTTATATATTTATTATTATATTTTGAATACCATATTAAAATTAATTTTTTAATAATATATATATATATACTTAAAATAGATATAAAATTAAAAAAATATAAAAATGATAAAATTTATTAAAATATGTATAAAAAATTTTGAAAATATAAATTGTATAAAAATATATAATTTTATTTAAAAGTGTGGTTATAATTATGTATAATAATGATAAATTTATTAAGGATATAAATATTAATTTTTAATTCTAGATCATAAGTAAAAAAATAAGTAAAAAAAATAAAAGTAGAAAAAAATATTAAATTATTGCATTAAATTTTTGAGTAAAAATTATAAAAGTTAAAGTAGAATTTGACATTCATAAATATTTAATAGTGCTTTTGTATATATTTAAAATTTAAAAAGTAGTTAGTAGAAGTTTTCTCAAATATTCCCTAAAACATTTTACTAATGAAATAGCAATAGGTCTGATCCCGTCGTGAAGCGAGGTGGAATTTTCAAGGGTTGAATGGTCTCTCGAGTGACACGAGCTGCTGAGGTGGCGCCGACCTGGCTCTCATCTAGCTTCGGCCTGCAAGACAGTGACCGCTAGCAAACCCGCAGCGGAGTTTTCCCAGCAATGCACTCCGACAGTCAAGTTAGTATCCGCAGGAAAGATAGTGGAGCAAATGAAAGTATAGTAGAAGAGAGCTCGTGTGCATACTTGCGGAATGAGGAATGGAGGGCTTAAATAGCCGGGGGAGCTGGCAACCCTTGTCCGTGTCAACGAGACATGGGTGTGGTACCTGCCAGCTCGTATGAGAACACCTAGATGTACCGCGGCATGGCGCGGGGTACTTGGGCAGTACGATGGTACTGAATCAGCGGGATGACCGCGAGGTGTGCCATAAATGGGTGAGACGCGTATTACCCCGACATCAAGATCGTACCCCGGATGTAGTGACATAGGGCGGCGTAGGGACGATCTAGTCTGTAGCCCGAGCGCCGCCTGGTGAGTCCGAGTGTCGAGGATCGGGTCGGGTAATGACCAGGGAGCGTGGGCCGCCACGCGTCCGACTAGGAAATTTGAGGCGCGGGGGACGCCTTGAGTCGGGGGTTTGTGGAGCTATGTCCGTCTGGCTCTGATGGATGCTAGATCCATGGGATGCTAGATCCATTGGATGATGAGGGAGTGTGGGGGGGGGGGGGGGGGGGGGGGGCACGCGTCCGACTGGATTGCCAGACCCAGATCTGGCTCGGGGTACGGGTTTTAGGTGACCGAGTTAGGAGAGGCTCAGGTCGACCTGACCGGCCCTGCTCGGGGTCGGTCGGCTAGCGCATCGGGGGGGGGGGGGGGGGGTGGGGTTTCTGGCTCAAGGACTCCCCGGGTGAGCTCTTCGTCGACCCTTCTGCTGGACCTTCGTGGTGCCAAGCTGGCTGGCTGAGCGGGCCGATCTACCCGTAAGTAAGGCCGGGATCATAAACGTCCCCCTCGAGTCTAGTCGAAGGAGGCGTTGGGTCCGACTGATTGGACTGCCAACTATTAAAGCGAGCCTGACGCACTTGAACAGCCTGACCCCTTCTTGCCAACCTTGAGGGTCGACGGTGGGCATGTATCCTGATTGGCCAAACCTGTCGCATCATCTGTCTCCTTGGTTCTGGCCCCTCGGTAGGCCCGAGTAGATTCGAATCTCGCACATTAATTACCGGATTTAACCGCTACAACACGTGTCTCCTTATCATTGCTTCCTCGAGCAACGAGGCGTCCGTCGTCTGCTTGGGCGAATGATGAGAGCGCACATGGGCTACTCTACCACAGGAGCCTTCCTGGGCCCGATTGGACGGCTTGCATCCTTTGCCGCCTGTTCTCCGGCCCACCATCGGACGGTCGACATTGCTCTCGGGGTCCTATAAATAGGCACTCACCTGGCGGTTTTTGTTGGGGCAATCGATCCAAGAATAATCAGGGAGATCATGGTTTTGATATGTGTGTCAATATGCTTAAGGTTAGGGTGTTATCTTGTAATTTGATATGTGTGATTGAGTTTGCAGGACTTGTAGAATCACACATGGAGGACATATCGAGGGACGAGAGCCGAGGGAAGATGACTCCAAGGGCAAGCCGGGAAGTGGACTTCAAAGGGCACACGTGAAGGGTGGCATGGAGGCATGCTGAGTGCTTGCGTGCACATCCGAGGGACAATAGCCGGTGGAAGAGGACTTCAAGGGGCAAGCCAAGGGAGTGTACTTGAAGGCACATGTGATGGAGAGTCTTCGGAGTGAGGAGGAGTGCTTTTGTAAGTTGGGCAGTTGACTGGGAATGAATCAGTCGATTGCTAGCAAGAGACTCGAAACTCCAGAAAGATTAGTCGACTGCCCCAGGGGCAGTCGACTGGTAACCCCGAAAACTAGCCGTTGAGTAAGCCGTTGGCTAGCTTTTAAGGCGGGGCCAGTCGACTACCCCAGGGGCAGTCGACTAGTATCGGGCTGGACAACTTTTGGAGTTGTCCTTTATCCTATTTAAAGGGTGACTTTTTGGCACGTCAAAGGTACGGTTCTTGAGGGTACCTTTGTGCTAAAATTCTCCAACTCTTCCTCTCATTCTAAATTCCATCTTGTAAGAGGAAGAGGACAACCTTGTAAAGGTTTTCTCCACCTTATAGGAGGCTTTTCATAGTGGAGATTGTGCGCGCGTGTGGATCCTTGGATTAGTCACCTCTCTGAGGTGGATACCAAGTAAACATAGGTTTTAGCATTGATCTTATTGTTTTCATTGTTTTTCTTGTGTTTTGCTAACCTTTCTTGTAGAGAAAATCGAAAATTGCTATTCACCCCCCTTCTAGTAAGGCATCACGATCTAACAAGTGATATTAGAGCCGATTCATTTCGGGAGAACTAGCCGTCGACCGGAGCAATCAAAGAATGGCGTTTCAAGAGGGTTATAGTATCGCAAGGCCACCGTTCTTTGACGACAATGACTTCGCCTATTGGAAAGGTAGGATGGAGTATTACCTCATGAATGACATCTAAAATTGGTTGAGTATTATAGATGACTTCGATGCACCCGTAAATGAAAGAGGAGAGCCACTACCGATGAGAAATTGGACCAAGGAGATGATGAAGAAGGCGCAAGCCAATGCGAAGGTCACCACAACGCTTCAATGCGGATTATCAAAAGAACAACTAAACAAGGTGGGGCCTTTCAAGAGCGCAAAGGAATTTTGGGAGAAGCTCATCGAGCTTAACGAAGGATCAAATGAGTCAAGAAGGGCAACGAAGGATCTCTTGGTAGCCTAAATCGCTCACAATGAAGGCCAACGAAACGGTAAGCTAATTACATGGAAGAGTCAAAGAAATAATCAATGAACTCCATGTCATTAGTGAGAAGATTGAGAATCGAGATATTGTGAGGTATGTTCTTCAATCATTCCCTAGGACAATCTTGTGGGCATCAATGGTTGATGCCTACAAAGTTTCGAGGGATCTCTCTATGGTAAAGTTAGATGATTTGTTTTGTGAATTCGAATTATATGAGCAAGCTAACATTTCTACTAAAGAGAAAGGTGTAGCTTTTATTGTAGAAAAGGAAAGGAATAAGAAGAAAGAGAAGAAGAAGGTCGTCTACTCGTCATCATCCGACTCGGAAGAGTCAAGCACTTCAATGGATAGCAACCAAGAAGCCTACATGGTAAGGAAAATGCGAAGAACTTTTAAAAGTTTTTCTAATAAGTCTTATGGTAGGAAAGGTTCAAAGAGTAAAAGCAATGGAAAAGAGATCATTTGCTATAATTGCCATCAAGATGGGCACCTGAAGAATGAGTGTCCGCAATTAAAGAAAAGGGAAGAAAAAAGGAGGAAAAAAAGAAGGGCGACAAGAAGAAATCCAAGGGAAAAGAAAAGAGTGCCACAAATCTCAAAGCTACTTGGGATGATCCATCTTCATCGGAGGAAGAAAGAGATCATGTGTCACACTTCGCACTAATGGGAGTGGACAACTTGGAGTCATCCGAAGATGAGAGGAGTTCAAGTAGTGAAGATGAAGGTTTATCATCCGAATCCGATGTATCGGTAAGTGAGGTATATAACTTACCCACCTCTACTCTTGTTAAGATAATTACTAGTACAAATGATGATTTGGCTAGAGTTAGGAAGAAAGTTAAGGAATTGAAAAATGAAGTTTGCATGCTCAAATTAGAATCAATGAAATTTAAGCACAATGTGCATATTTCCTCTACCATGTCAAATGATTCATGTTTAGAAAAGGAAAATAAGGAGCTAAGGGAAAAGGTAGAAGACCTCACCAAGGCACTTGGGAAATTTCAAATTGGCTCTAGAAACCTTGACATGATCATCAATAGCCAAAGAGCCGTGTATAACAAGGCCGGTTTAGGTTATAGACCCAAAACCAAGGAGGTGGCTTTTGTTTCACTTATGGGTAGGAAGAGTGCCCCTAGGAGACATGGTGTTAAGGGAAATGCAAAGAAGGCATGGGTGCCAAAGAAATATTTAAATGATATTTGTGGATCTAACATTTGGGTACCAAAAGCTTGTGTTTTCCGTGTTATTTAGGTGAAGGTGAAAGAAGCCTAAAAAATGTGGATAGTGGATAGTGTTGGTGCAGACAGCACCCAAGTCGAACATGTGTTTTGATAAATGACAAAGGGTTCAAAAGTTAAGATGTTATGTTTATCTAACATGCTACTTGAGTGTGCAGATTGAAGTCCTAGCGAAGGCCTGCTAGGCACCTAGCGAAGGATTGCTAGGCATCGGAACCTAAGACCCAGCGAAGGGCTACTGGGCACCTAGCGAAGGGCTGCTAGGAGTCGAAGACCTAGCGAAGGACTGCAAGACACCAGGCAAAGGACTGCTTGGAACCGAAGCCCTAGCGAAGGACTGCTAGGCACCAGGCGAAGGACAGCTTGGTCACGAAGACCTAGCGAAGGACTGCTAGGCACCAGGCGAAGGACTGCTAGGCACCAGGCGAAGGACTGTTTGGTAATGAAGACATAGTGAAGGACTGCTAGGCACCCGGCGAAGGACTGCTGGGCAAAAGTCCAACCGGAGGAGCCGGTTGGCGACAGGTAAATTCTCCTGAGAGGAGTAGGTGAGGGCGCGTTCCCCGTCGAGGGAACAGTAGGCGTCGGTTCGACCTAGGGTTCCATTTTGGAGACCCAAAGTCAGAACCAAGACAGCTAAGGCTGTATAAACCTAATATTTTATTGCTTTGTGTTGTTTTGGACTAACCTTGGATGCAGGACCGAAGGAATGTGTTTCGGCAGTTCAGAACGCCCCAAAGGAGAGGGGCAAGCAGCTGGGCAGGGCGGCCCCAGTGTCCCCGGCGCCCCCAAGGTCAAGGCAAAACAAGTTAAGCAAGAAAACACTTCGGAAGCTTATGCTCCCAGGCGCCCCAATCCTCTTGGGCGCCCCCATGCTCCCGGGCGCCCCGAATGCCTCGGGTGCCCTGGGTCCAAGCTAACGAAGCGGATAGAGTTCAAGCCAGCGAGAAGCCAGCGGACCGAGTCAACCCAGGCGCCCCCTGCGTCCCGAGCGCCCCCGTCAAACCTCAGCCCGATCCTGGAGGGATAATGGCTGACCGAGAGTTTGCCGGATCAAGTGACACGTGGAGGGCGCCCCCAACGTCCCGGGCGCCCCCAGGCTCACTATATAAGGAGCTCAACCCCCAAGGCTTCTAAACACATTCTTCCAACGCCAATACGCTCTTCGACTCAAGCGCTCTGCTCCGGAAACCTCCCATCTCGAGATACAAGCGCCGACGACGACCCTCTGCTCCGAAGTACAATCCACACCGGGCGTCGGTAACGAAGAGTGTTAAGTTTCAGTTTACTGTACTACAACTGTGATATTCTGCTGCAAACATTTTGCGCACATATAGAATTGCCCGCAGTAAACGGTCAACGACCGTGGGCTTTGGAGTAGGAGCCGACCGCGACTCCGAACCAAGTAAAATCGCTTGAGTTCGCGTTTGTACTGTTTTACTTTTCCGCTGCTTATTCGCTTTTGCGAATCCGAAACGTTTTACGATATTCACCCCCCTCTATCGTTATTCTCGATCCAACAAGTGGTATCAGAGCGGGGAAGCTCAAATTTAGTGCAACCACCTATTTAAGAGTTTTTTTCGGATTTCTTTTTAATTTTTTTTTCGAATTTTCATCGTTAATCGAGGTTGGTGCAACACCCCTCGATAAATATTTTTTTCTTCCCGCACTACTAATCCAAGACCACGTCTTGGGATATTTCTTTCCTTTTTACTCTTACTTTCAGATAAATGGCCATGCAAGAAGGATTCAGCACAGCTAGACCACAATTTTTCAGTGGGGAGGACTTCTCCTACTGGAAAAGTCGGATGGAGGTCAACCTGAAAACTCAGGTGGACATGTGGATAATCATCCAGTCTGGACTGGAGATTCTAAAGAATGCTGAAGGAGTGCCACGGTCTTACGCTGAGTGGGACACCGCTCTGAAAAGAAAAATCGAAGCTGATGTAAAAGCAACCCAGACACTTCAATGCGGCCTGACCAAGGAAGAGTTGAATCGGGTAGGACCATTCAACAGTGCAAAGGAGCTGTGGGGTAAGCTGATCGAGCTGCACGAAGGAACTTCAGATACTCGAATCAGCAAGAGAGATCTCCTCCTGAATAAGGGTTACACGATCAAGATGAATGACAACGAAACAGTAGCCCAGCTCCATGCCAGAATTCAGGAGTTAATGAACGGACTACAAGGTAGAAAACCGTGACCTGATAAGGTACACTCTTAACGCTTTCCCGAGAAACACCTTGTGGGCATCTATGGTAGATGCATACAAGGTTTCAAGGGACCTTTCAAAAATTAAATTAGATGAACTGTTTTCAGAACTTGAGTTACATGAGCAGACTAACTGCACCCTGGCCGAGAAAAGCATTGCTTTTGTTGCAGGTAAAGTTGGAAAGACAACTAAGAAGAAGCCCCAACCTGCACCCGAGTCTGATTCAGATTCAGACTCAGAAGACAGCGAGGGAAATCTGCCTAAGTTGGTTCGGCTAGCCCGGGACTACTACAAAGAGCTAAAAAATCAGACCAACAGAAGAAAAACCAGCCGAAGAAAGGAAGAACAAGCTGAACCCTCAAATGAAAAGAACAAACCCATCGTGACCTGTTACGAGTGCAAGAAGAATGGCCACTACAAGACTGAATGCCCCAACCTGAAGGAAACAAAGAAGACGAGAAAGAAGAAGGCACTTCAGGCAACGTGGGACGAGTCCTCCTCCTCCTCCGAAGAAGAGGTCCCACAGTCGAACCTGCTTGCACTAACCGCCACTTCAGGCAACGTGGGACGAGTCCTCCTCCTCCTCCGAAGAAGAGGTCCCACAGTCGAACCTGCTCGCACTAACCGCCTCAGAAGAAATCGAAACCGAGTCAGAGTCGGAGCCAGACGACGGTAAACTTACATTCTCAGAGAACGACGAAATAACTGTAAGTGGTTTTTCAAGAATCAGTTAAATGAATTAATTTCCTATCTTTCTTGAGATTTGGCGAAAGCTAAACTCCGAGTCGAATCTCTCCGATAGGAAGTAAAATTCCTGAAAGAGAGAGCTGACTCTAGATCCTTGACTGAGAAGGTTCAAGAAGGAACCTCTACTCAAGTTGAAAAATTTGAGAAAGAGAACTCCTCCTTGAAAACTCAAGTCAAGGACCTTAGATCAGCCTTAGAACGGTTCACTTTTGGTTCCAAGGGTCTTGACTTGATTCTTAGAAAATAGAAGTCGGTTCTAAATCGATCCGGACTAGGCTATAGAACCAAATCTAGACAAAGATCCTACTATGCTGTACTGAAACAGTCCAGACCTGTAACGCCCCAAAATTTCCCTTTTAAGTCCTTAAAGTCCTTGAAATTAGTTAAAATATTTTAGAAATATTCTAGATATTTTTAGGAATTTTTAGAATATTTTTTTATAGAATTTTTCCGTAAACGAAAGTGGCAAAAAGGGTTATAAACAAAAAATCGCATAGGTGGGAATCGAACCCTTCACCTACGCTGTGAGAGGCAAATGGGCAGACCAGCTGCGCTGGTTGGTTTTGTTGAAATAAATTGAGTGAAACAATAGATAAGGTATAATTAGGTAAATTCGCCCCCATAAGTATAAGTAGATAATTAAGGAGAGAAGTTTTATTTTCCTCACCCAAACCCTCACGCCGCCCCTCTCTCCTCCCTTGGGCGAAAACATCAAGCCTAGGGCTTTCCTCCGGTGGCCGGCCAAGGCTCTCCTCCAAGAGATTTTCCGATATTCGGAATCCCCACGACGAGAGGAACGCGTGAGCGCGAAGAAATATCCGAGACTCCGAGTTTCTCCGGAACCTCCGACGCCGTTCTTGGTTGTAAGTCCAAAATATCAAGGTAAGTACTGCTCACCTGCAGTAAGAGGCGGTTTTCCGCAAGAATTTTCCCTTAAAAGTTTTAAAAGAGATATTTACTTTTAGTTTAAGATTTTGCATGTGATCTTAGTTCATTATATGCTTATATATATTTGATAGAGTATCCTATGTGAGTTTAGGGTCTAAGAAATCTATAAGAAAAGAAAAGAAAGATAAAGAAGAAGAAAAGAGAAGGCCAAGGCCTTACGAAATCCCCAAAAGTCAAGACTTAGGGATTTGGGCACACAAGGTGTTCGATAAAATGCCAAGGCATTTAAAGATAAGAAAGAAAAGAGAGAAAAGCTATTTTATTTTCTAAGGCCAGTACCCGGCGTCCAAGGGCGTCGTTAAAGAAATCCAGGTGTCCAATTCCAAGGTCTTGGCCCTGGTAGACCAAGGTCTGCTCTATTAGGATTGGCGGCTCACTACCCCAACCTTTTAGGGAACGCGCATAAGATGGTACTTACGTCTTAAGTGGATCCAAGTGAGTTATTATTTTCAAGTATATGCTTTAGCAAAGTTTTCTAAAATTTAAGGAAGTTTTCCTAAAAGTTAAAGAAAGATGTAAAGTTAAAGAATTGCTAAAGTTTCAAGTTAAGCCAAGAAAAAGTGAGTTAAGACTTATTAATGTTTGAGTATGCATGTTTTGAGTTATACATGTTTTAGTGTTTCTTTTAAGCATAAAAGTATCTCATGTGATTTCACATTGTTTAAAAAGCATGCCTGCACATTTCGAGTTTTTGTGAGCTAGATAGTACTTGCTAAGCTTTATGCTTATTAGTTGCATTTCCTCTTACTGCAGATAAAGGTAAAGACAAGCAATTCTGAAGGAAGGCGACGAGGCGGTGCTGAGTGACGTGTGTGTGGTGGCTGACCTTGGAGAGATCCTTGGGATGAGACAGTTTAGCTTATTTGAAATGCATGTTTAAGATTTCCAAATTCCAAGTTATTGTGTTATGGAGTTTATTAAACATTCATGCTTCGGATAGTTTTACATGCTCAATTTTGTAGAATGAAGATTCCATGTCATTTCAATTAGTATGCATACTTTTGTGAATGCACTAGATGAGCAAGGGCATGAGTAGTTTAACATGTGGATACATTGCGTTTTAGACTTATTCTTGAGCTTATTATTATTCCCTTTTGGACTAGGTCCTAATTGTACTTAAAATGCTTGTAAATTCGGTAGAAAAGTAAGATTTACATTCTATGAAGTTCTAGAAATATTATTGCATGTGCCAAGATGTGGTTAGTTTCGAATTAAGTTTTATTGCTTTAAATATGCTTAGAAAAGTTGCATCCATATTCCATAATGCTCTAGTAATATTATAGCACCTTGTGTGATGAGTTTAAATGCATGACTATTAAAGTTAGAATATCATTCTTAGATAGATTTAAATACAAAAAAAAGTTTAAGAAAGTTCCGCAATTTTAGTCGTTGCATTAGAGTCAAGAAGTAGACAAAGTAACGGTCCGTCTAAGGTAGAGAAGGCGGGTCGCTACAGTTGGTATCAGAGCAGTTCCCATTCTCCAGCATCACACACACATCAGCATCAACCTTGCCGTCTTCAAGTAAGAAAGTTTTAAGTTTCAGTTTCTATTGCTCCTTTATTTAATTGCAGTATAGAGAAATGCTTAAGTACTTACTCCTATGTGTATAGAACAAGGAAGCATGCTTAATACCTTAGTATCACGGAATCATGTTTAATCCTAGAATGGATATTAGGTTACTAAGTAAGAAGACAAGTTTATACCTAGAAATGTAGTAGTGATTTCTTGTTCCTTATGCATTATTAGATGGCAAGAAGAGGCCGAGCTCCTAATGCAAGGAACAGTACTCCAATTCAAGATAACAATGAGCCTGGCACAGAACAGCCAAACCTGATGGCAGTCATTGCTCAAATGCAAGCTCAGATTACAGAGCAACAGAAGACCATCGCCACACTGATGGCAAATCAGCACCCAGTGCCCCCTACACCACCCACAGCAGGAGTGGGAACTCCAGTGGTGGCTGAAGTTTCCCCAGTCCCACAGGAGACCCCTGCCGTGAATCGAAGACAAGAAGCATACCTCGTCCAGTGGCAGAGGCTGAAACCTGAAAGCTTCTCAGGCACGACTGAGCCCTGGGATGCCCAGGCTTGGTTCAAGACTTTAGAGAGCACAATGGAGCTTCTTGACTGGCCAGAAGTCGAGAAGGTCAAATGTGCCTTCTTCTGCCTAACTGGAGATGCTCGTATGTGGTGGGAGCGGGTCAAGAGTAAGAGGATAGTCAACCAGATGAGCTGGACAGATTTCGAGCAAGAGTTCTATGAGGAGTTCTTCCACATGCGGGTTACCAACAAGCACTACGAGGACTTCATGGAGTTCAGACAAGGTAACCTACCCGTGGGAGAAGTAGTCGCGAAGTTCAACAGACTAGCTCGCCTCTGCCCAGAGCTAGTCAGCACAGAGAAGGAGCGAGTCAGACTGATGCTCCGCATGCTGACCCTGAGATAGCACTCAACGTGAACAGCGAGACGCATCGACCCCAGACCAGCGAGGAGTTGGTTAGTAGTGCACTAATCTCAGAGCACTATCTGAATAGCATCAAGGCACAACAAACACAGCAGAAGCCAGTCCTGATTGAGAGCAAGACAACAGGAGGCCAGAAGCCTCCGCCAAATAACCAGAACTGGAAGAACAAGAACCATAAAAGGAAGCAGTGGCCTGGCAGCCAAAAAGGAAACCCAGAGAACAAGCAAGCTAGGTATCCACCTTGTCCTAAGTGTGGGAGGACCCATCCAGGAGCATGCCTTTTAGGTGTAACTGGGTGCTACTCATGTGGACAAGAGGGACACATATCCAAAGACTGCCCAAACAAGTTTAAGGTACTCCCTCAGCAGTCCGTACAGTATGGAGGCAAGCCTCAGTTACATTACATGCCTACTATACTGGAGGGACCTCAGATCAGTCAGGGAGGGTTGGAAGCAGCACCAGTTTCAACCAATGCCAGAGTCTTTTCCCTCACGAAGGAAGAAGCTGCCAGCGCCTCCACGGTCGTAACAGGTCAAATAGTTATTTTTCAGCATTTAGCTACTACACTGTTTGACACTGGGGCGACCCATTCTTTCGTATCAGTACCTTTTGCTAGTAAGTTACAGGTGCCTGCAGAGAGTTGGGAGTCCAGATTCCTGACAACTCTCCCCTCAGGGGAAATCATGGAATCCACCCAGAGGTTCCGGGCTGTGTCAATCAAGATTTCAGACCGAGAGCTATATGTCGATCTAATAGTCCTTGCGATGCAAGACTTCGACGTCATACTGGGCATGGATTTCCTCAGTAAGTACAGCGCTTCAGTGGACTATCGCCGGAGGAAGGTGGTTTTCAGTCCAGAAGGAGAACCACCGTTCGAATTTCAAGGAGCCCCAAGGAGGAAGACTCAGAAATTCCTCTCAGCCTTGACAGCCCACCAGATGCTAGAACAAGGGTGTGCTGGTTTTCTTGCATGCATAGTGGACATAGAAGCAAAGGAAGAGCGCAAGCAGGAGGATGTACGGGTAGTCTGTGAGTATCCAGAAGTATTCCCAGAAGAACTACCTGGACTACCTCCCAACAGAGAAGGGGAATTCGAGATCGAGCTAGTACCAGGTACCGGTCTGGTCTCGAAGGCCCCATATCGTATGTCTCCAGCAGAGTTGAAGGAATTACAAGAGCAACTCCAGGAGCTACTAGACAAGGGCTTCATTCGCCCGAGTCATTCACCCTGGGGAGCTCCTGTGCTTTTCGTCAAGAAGAAGGATGGGTCTATGCGTCTGTGCATAGACTACAGAGCTCTGAACAAGGTAACCATCAAGAACAAGTACCCCCTTCCTAGAATAGATGATTTATTTGATCAACTCAAAGGGGCTACAGTGTTCTCGAAGATAGATCTGCGTTCTGGGTATCATCAGCTAAAGGTTAAAGAAAGTGACATCCCCAGGACGGCCTTCAGGACAAGATACGGCCACTACGAATTTGTAGTGATGCCTTTTGGAGTAACCAATGCTCCAGCAGTCTTCATGGAGCTGATGAACCACATCTTCAGGGAGTATCTCGATAAATTCGTCATTGTATTTATTGATGATATTCTCATATACTCACAGACTCCAGAGGACCATGCTACACACTTGAGGATAGTGCTGCAGATCCTTCAGCAGGAGAAGCTCTATGCAAAATTCTCAAAGTGTGAGTTTTGGCTAGATCAGGTGGCCTTCCTAGGTCACATTGTATCCAAAGAAGGCATTCAAGTTGATCCAGCCAAGATAGAAGCAGTCAGCAACTGGTGTAGACCCAAGAATGCCAGTGAAATCAGAAGCTTCTTAGGCCTGGCAGGATATTACAGAAAATTTATGGAGGACTTTTCCAGAATAGCCTCTCCTCTCACAGCCCTGACCAGAAAGAATCAGAAGTTTGAGTGGTCAGATAAATGCGAGCACAGCTTCCTAGAACTGAAGAAAAGATTGACTAGTGCTCCCATCCTGACTGTTCCAGAGAGTGACAAGGCCTTTGACATCTACAGTGATGCATCCAAGATGGGCCTTGGAGCTGTCCTCATGCAAGACGGTAAAGTAATAGCATATGCCTCCAGACAGCTCAAGGACTATGAGAAGAATTACCCTACTCATGACCTTGAGCTAGCAGCTGTGGTTTTGCACTGAAGCTCTGGAGACACTACCTGTATGGAGTGCAGTGCAGAATCTTCACAGACCATCAGAGTTTGAAGTACTTCTTCACTCAGAAGGATCTGAATATGAGGCAGCGCAGGTGGCTAGAGTTGGTCAAAGATTATGACTGTGAATCCTCTACCACCCAGGTAAAGCTAATAAAGTGGCAGATGCACTGAGCAGAAAATCCTGTGCAGCACTGATGTCCCTATCATCACTGTCTCTACCACTTCAGAAAGAAATAAAAGATTTTGGAGTCGAGGTAATAATTGGGCAACTTTCTGCATTGACTCTAGAGTCAACCCTGCTTGTGGATATACAAAGAAAGCAAAGTCAAGACCCAGAGATCCAGAAGATCAAGCAGGAGATCCAAGAGGCAGAAAATTCAGAGTTTCGAGTATCAGATAGTGGCATCCTCTACTTTGGAGACCGCCTTTGTGTCCCCAATGATGAGGAACTAAGAAAGAATATTTTAGAAGAAGCCCACAGTACCCCGTACTCTATGCATCCTGGTTCTACCAAGATGTACCAAGATTTAAAGCAAAGGTTCTGGTGGTCAGATATATCAGTACCTGCTTGACCTGCCATAGAGTCAAAGCAGAGCACCAGAGACCAGGAGGAGTTCTGCAGCCTCTTCCCATTCCAGAGTGGAAGTGGGAAGAGATATCCATGGATTTTATCACAGGTCTCCCAAGGACCACCCATGGACACGATGCAATATGGGTGATAGTGGACAGATTGACCAAGTCTGCCCACTTCCTAGCCATCAAGTTATCGCATTCGGTAGAGCAGTTAGCACAGCTGTACGTGAAAGAAGTGATCAGGCTTCACGGAGTTCCGAGGTCGATCGTGTCTGACAGAGATGGGCGGTTCATCTCCCATTTTTGGAGGTATGTTCAGGACGCCCTAGGCACCAGACTTCAGTTCAGCACAGCTTTCCATCCCCAGACAGATGGACAAACAGAGAGAGTAAATCAGATTTTAGAAGACATGCTCAGGGCTTGTGCGTTGGACTTTAAAGGTAGTTGGTGCAAATTTCTGTGCTTAGCTGAGTTTGCCTACAACAATAGCTATCAGGCCACCATCAGGATGGCCCTTATGAGGCATTGTATGGCAGAAATGCAGATCACCCATATGTTGGCAAGAAGCTGGTGAGAAGAAAGAGATGGAGTCAGGACTAGGCAGCCAGACTGAGCTTATAGATGAGACCACTCAGGCTATCCAGATGATCCGCCAGAGGATTGAGACTGCCCAGAGTAGACAGAAAAGTTATGCTGACACACCCGTAGGCCACTTGAGTTCCAAGTTGGAGATTCAGTATTTCTCAAGGTCGCCCCTATGAAGGGAGTGATGAGATTTGGCAAAAAGGGCAAGCTGAGTCCTCGCTACATAGGACCCTACAAGATTATAAAGAGAGTTGGGAAGGTAGCCTATGAGCTGGACTTGCCAGAGGATATGTCAGCTATCCACAGTACGTTTCATGTCTCCATGCTAAAGAAGTGTATTCACGATCCCAATCAAGTGATTCAGCCTCAGTCAGTGCAGATCCAAGAAGATCTTAGCTATGAGAGCAGACCGACACAGATAGTGGACAAAGCAGTTAAAAGATTAAGAAACAAAGAGGTGCCACTAGTGAAGGTCATCTGGCAAAGTCAAAAGCATGAGGAGGCTACTTGGGAACGTGAGGACAGCATGAGAGAAAGATATCCAGAATTATTCTAAGTTCGAGGATGAACTTTTCATAAGGTATGGGGGATTGTAACGCCTCAAAATTTCCCTTTTAAGTCCTTAAAGTCCTTGAAATTAGTTAAAAATATTTTAGAAATATTCTAGATATTTTTAGAAATTTTTAGAATATTTTTTTTATAGAATTTTTCCGTAATCGAAAGTGGCAAAAAGGGTTATAAACAGAAAATCACGTAGGTGAGAATCGAACCCTTCACCTACGCTGTGAGAGGCAAAAGGGAGGACCAGCTACGCTGGTTGGTTTTGTTAAAATAGATTGAGCGAAACAATAGATAAGGTATAATTAGGTAAATTCGCCCCCATAAGTATAAGTAGATAATTAAGGAGAGAAGTTTTATTTTCCTCACCCAAACCCTCACGCCGACCCTCTCTCCTCCCTTGGGCGAAAACACCAAGCCTAGGGCTTTCCTCCGGCGGCCGGCCAAGACTCTCCTCCAAGAGATTTTCTGATATTCGGAATCCCCACGACGAGAGGAACGCGTGAGCGCGAAGAAATCTCCGAGACTCCGAGTTTCTCCGGAACCTCCGACGCCGTTCTTGGTTGTAAGTCCAAAATATCAAGGTAAGTACTGCTCACCTGCAGTAAGAGGCGGTTTTCCGCAAGAATTTTCCCTTAAAAGTTTTAAAAGAGATATTTACTTTTAGTTTAAGATTTTGCATGTGATCTTAGTTCATTATATGCTTATATATATTTGATAGAGTATCCTATGTGAGTTTAGGGTCTAAGAAATCTATAAGAAAAGAAAAGAAAGATAAAAAAGAAGAAAAGAGAAGGCCAAGGCCTTACGAAATCCCCAAAAGTCAAGACTTAGGGATTTGGGCACACAAGGTGTTCGATAAAATGCCAAGGCATTTAAAGATAAGAAAGAAAAGAGAGAAAAGCTATTTTATTTTCTAAGGCCAGTACCCGGCGTCCAAGGGCGTCGTTAAAGAAATCCAGGTGTCCAATTCCAAGGTCTTGGCCCTGGTAGACCAAGGTCTGCTCTATTAGGATTGGCGGCTCGCTACCCCAACCTTTTAGGGAATGCGCATAAGATGGTACTTACGTCTTAAGTGGATCCAAGTGAGTTATTATTTTCAAGTATATGCTTTAGCAAAGTTTTCTAAAATTTAAGGAAGTTTTCCTAAAAGTTAAAGAAAGATGTAAAGTTAAAGAATTGCTAAAGTTTCAAATTAAGCAAAGAAAAAGTGAGTTAAGACTTATTAATGTTTGAGTATGCATGTTTTGAGTTATACATGTTTTAGTGTTTCTTTTAAGCATAAAAGTATCTCATGTGATGTCACATTGTTTAAAAAGCATGCCTGCACATTTCAAGTTTTTGTGAGCTAGATAGTACTTGCTAAGCTTTATGCTTATTAGTTGCATTTCCTCTTACTGCAGATAAAGGTAAAGACAAGCAATTCTGAAGGAAGGCGACGAGGCGGTGTTGAGTGACGTGTGTGTGGTGGTTGACCTTGGAGAGATCCTTGGGATGAGACAGTTTAGCTTATTTGAAATGCATGTTTAAGATTTCCAAATTCCAAGTTATTGTGTTATGGAGTTTATTAAACATTCATGCTTCGGATAGTTTTACATGCTCAATTTTGTAGAATGAAGATTCCATGTCATTTCAATTAGTATGCATACTTTTGTGAATGCACTAGATGAGCAAGGGCATGAGTAGTTTAACATGTGGATACATTGCGTTTTAGACTTATTCTTGAGCTTATTATTATTCCCTTTTGGACTAGGTCCTAATTGTACTTAAAATGCTTGTAAATTCGGTAGAAAAGTAAGATTTACATTCTATGAAGTTCTAGAAATATTATTGCATGTGCCAAGATGTGGTTAGTTTCGAATTAAGTTTTATTGCTTTAAATATGCTTAGAAAAGTTGCATCCATATTCCATAATGCTCTAGTAATATTATAGCACCTTGTGTGATGAGTTTAAATGCATGACTATTAAAGTTAGAATATCATTCTTAGATAGATTTAAATACAAAAAAAAAGTTTAAGAAAGTTCCGCAATTTTAGTCGTTGCATTAGAGTCAAGAAGTAGACAAAGTAACAGTCCGTCTAAGGTAGAGAAGGCGGGTCGCTACAAGACCTAAAGTTCAGGCATGGGTACCCAAACTGTGCCTGAACAAATAAACTGGATCAAATCAGTATTGGATTCCCAAGGACGAGATTCACACCTTACCGAACCACGAACCATTATCGTGGCTTTAGTCCAGGGGGAGCCAAATTAAAAACAATATTTATAGTTAGATAAATTTCAATTCTTGTTTTCAAATTGCATGATTGCTTGTTTATTTTATTTCTGCAATTTACCATGCTTAGACTTAGGAATGGTTAGTTTAAGGACAGAACCAACTTAACTGAAATTTGAACAACATAGTATTGGGCGGCGGTGAGATGATAGTACGTTAGGGAAGCCAATTCTAATAAGGTCAAGTATACTCTACTTGGTCTCTTTAGACTGGTGAAACTAGCCGAAGCTATCGATCCAAGACCCAAACTAGTTAGACCAGAATTTTTCAAAAAGTAATTTTGAAAATGAAATTTCATTAAAAGGCTTTGTCAAGGAAAGGGTTGATGATCCAATAAGGCTACGGCCAAAGAAGGCCTAGTGCCTCACCAAGACCTGAAAGCCAATTTTTGAAATTCAAATTCAAATTATTCTTTGTCAAATTCAAATCTAACACAAATTTTCAGTTAATTGTAGATTCAAACATTTTTTAAATAAACTCAAGATCAACTATTTTCAAAATTAATTTAAAATTTTCAAAATAAATCATGATTTTTCCAATTTATTCTATCTACTAAAACCTGTCTCACAAAACCCATAAGGTAAACGTGATTGATAACCCTAGATTGGGTGAGACGGTAAAATTTAACTTATCGAAATTCATTTAATACCTGCATTGTTGTTTAAATACAAACATTAAATCCTATAGTTTAGAACGACATTGACCTAATACTAGTCAAACCATGGTCAAAGTAGTCAAATCATGGTCAAAGTAGTCAAACCATAGTCAAAGTAGTCAAACCATAGTCAAAGCAGTCAAATCATGGTCAAAGTAGTCATACCATGGTCAAAATAATTAAACCATGGTCAAATGGCCAACAAGACAACAAAGTTGTCAATTCACGCCTAACCTGGGCGCCCGTGACTCCTCGGGCGCCCCGCACAACACTTTCACTTCTCTCAAGGCAAAAAACCTGCCATTATCACTTAACCAGGGCGCCCCCAGTACCGGTCAAAGGCAGCAATGCTGCCATCCAAGTCTGACCGAGGCGCCCGGGCCATTGCGGGCGCCCCCGACCAGTATTAGGACACTGCTAAAGGCAGAAGCACCTGTCCCGGGTGCCCTAGCCAAAGTGCCTATATAAGGCACCCAAATCCCCTCATCTTGCCACACCCAAATCCTTTCTTCTCTCTAACTCTTTTCCTTCCAAGGCGACCAAGTGACCTTCTTGCTCCCTCAACCTCAACCATGCCTCCCCGAACGGCTACTCGGTATAATTTTTCCTTTTTCTTACGCATTTTTACTTTTCTTAAATTCCTTCCTTTAAATGCATGTTTTCTTATCTTAGAAAACGCCGAGCAAACCAATCAAACCCCGGTACTGAACCTAGTCCCGATCCTAGGTTCCCAACTTTAGAACTTTGTAATAGATTTGCTCGAACAACATATAAACACATAAAGACAAGCTACCTAAATAGGCAATTCTTCACTCAATCTTGTCCATTGGCCATGAATGTTATCAACTTTTACCAATTAGACAATTTTGTTTTCTGCACTCATTCAATTAACACATCTCTATGTGCAGAATTCTATAACAACATAATTAGACAGGATGATCTTATGTTCGTCACCACCGTTCAAGGGATACCCTTGACAATCACACCCTCACTGCTCAACCGATTCCTTAGATTACGACACTCTCAGTCCACCTTTTGCTGTTATCCCCTTAGGAATCCTCCATTCGATGCTCCATACTCTCATATTGACCTAGATACTCTACACTCCTACTTCTATAGGGAGGCTAGAAACCCCTTGGCCAGACGATTTCAGTCTGTTGACCTTCAGGTCCAGGACTATGCTCTTTATAGAGTTCTAGTCCGCTGCATTCTGCCCTTATCTACTAGAGACGTCGCTACCATGTGACCTTTCCACACTTTCCTCCTATACACATTAATTCATCATCTTGATATCGACATTGGACTCCACATGTTCCACACGATCCTACATGCGTCCAGTGTTACCACGTAGGGGCGGGTACGCACTTCCTATTGCCACATCATCACTTCCATTCTACATTATCACGACCGTAACATCACCGAGAGAGAGATGGCCATGATGACTGACTTCGATGAGATAGGTTTTAGAAACTTTTCCCTAGCTGGTATAGAGGTATCGGGTACCGAGGTTTTGTCGTGGAGGCGTCAGAGAGCCGGACCCCAGATCGACTCTGATGAGGACGTTGAGGTCGATGTAGCAGATCTGGCAGCTGAGGTTCGAGAGCACATAGATGAGCCCCCACCACCGACACTCTACGAGAGGGTGACGCGACTTGAGACACAGGTCCAGAGCCTCCGGGAGGAAATGGAGGCAAATCATGCTGAAGCAATGGAGGCAAATCAGGCCTATTACACTGAGTACATGAGTGCCCGCAGAGCCGATAGGGAGACTAGTGACGCTCGATATCATGAGATGATGTCGCTATTTCGATCTTGGCAGCCAGGCTCATCGGATCGTCCCGGTCCCTCCTCCTAGATTTGATTGACATTATACTAGTGACTGTTTGACTGCCCTTACTAAGTAGGGTTGGCTTGTATCTGATTATGGTGTGACTATCCTGGTCCTCTCTTTTGACCAGCTGATTTATGGAGTTGACTATTTGCTTTTTCATGATTATCTGATCTTTATTATGATTATGCTTGGTAGAATACATTTACTCTACTTTTGGTTTTCTTACTGTTTTACTTGATTTAAAAATCAGTTTTTAAAATAATTTTGAAACTGCTTTACTTAATTTTCAAAACCTTTTTACAATTTTAAAAATAGTTTTTGACTTAGTTTTCTTTTCAAAAACTACCCCCTTCAAAACTAGGGCTTTTTCGCAAATGGACTTAACCTAGGCCCTAACCCTAGAACTGCATGCACCTATAGATCTAGAAGCCAGCATCTCACAAGCACCTTAGGGTACTTTTGATTGATAACCTAGAATGGGTTGAGATGCTTAGGTCTTTGCCTTAATTCAAGATGCTTTAAGTCAGTGCATCTATAGTAATTGGGGCACAAAATACAACTTAAACAGTAATCAAGTTTAGAAAATCTAACTTGAACAGAACACTTAACTCGACTAACCCTAGCGAAAACTACTATTTATAACAGTTAGTAAGTAGCTAATTGGGTTAGACAGGACCCTAAAGAGATAATTGAAATTGGCTTGGTTCAGTTTATCTTGCATTGGTTTAGTACAACACATTAATTTTTTTCTTATGCAATTTATTTACTTTTTTTGCTATATTGCTTTGTTTTTGATATATAGCAAAGGGGGAGAGATAGGAAAGGAGAGAAGCTTTAAAAATTTTCAAAAACTTTATCCTTTCTTCAAAAAGTACTTAAGCTAAGTTTTTTAACTGCTTTCAAAAAGTACTTTCTTCAAAAAGTACTTAAGCTAAGTTTTTTTAACTGTTTTCAAAAAGTACTTAAGCTAAGTTTTTTTAACTGCTTTCAAAAAATTACTTAAGCTAAGTTTTTTTCAAAACTGCTTTCAAAAAAAACTTAAGCTAAGTTTTTTTTAAAATTGCATTCAAAGTACTTAAGCTAAGTTTTTTTCAAAACTGCTTTCTTCAAGATACTTAAGCTAAGTTTTTCAAAAGTATTTTCAAAGTACATAATCTATTATTTTTCTCAAAACTGTTTCAAAAGTAGTTGATCTAAATTGTTTTCAAACTTGATTCTAAGTACTTGACCCAAGCAGTTTTCAAAAGCATTTTTCAAGTACTTAAACCTAAGCTATGTTCAAAATATCTCTAAGTACTTACTTCTAAACTTCTCTAATATAAAAGTTTCTAAGTTTCTAAAAGCACTAAAGAGATTGAAAACTTTTAAAAGTGCTTCCAAGAATTTAAAAGATGTTTTAGAAAATTTTCTACTAAGTCATTTTTTTAAATTTCTAAGTATAAAATTTTTTTAAAAGTGCCCAATCAAAATGTATTTTTGGAAAATATTTTCTAAAACTTCTTTTGAAAAACCTTCTAAGTTTTGAAAAATTAATTCCATTATTTTGACTTAGAAATTTTTCAAACTCCACAAAACTTTGAAAAACCTAAGGGGAGATTCCTTCCACAGGGAGGGAACTAAACTGTTATATCAACTATATGAATTAACTTAACTTTTTGAATCGGGTTGCCATAAATCAAAAAGGGAGAGATTGTTGGTGCAGACAGCACCCAAGTCGAACCTGTGTTTTGATAAATGGCAAAGGGTTCAAAAGTTAAGATGTTATGTTTATCTAACATGCTACTTGAGTGTGCAGATTGAAGTCCTAGCGAAGGACTACTAGGCACCTAGCGAAGGACTGCTAGGCATCGGAACCTAAGACCCAGCAAAGGGCTGCTGGGCACCTAGCGAAGGGCTGCTAGGAGTCGAAGACCTAGCGAAGGACTTCTAGGCACCAGGCAAAGGACTGCTTGGAACCGAAGCCCTAGTGAAGGACTGTTAGGCACCAGGCGAAGGACAGCTTAGTCACGAAGACCTGGCGAAGGACAGCTAGGCACCAGGCGATGGACTGTTTGGTAATGAAGACCTAGCGAAGGACTGCTAGGCACCCGGTGAAGGACTGCTGGGCAAAAGTCCAACCGGAGGAGCCGGTTGGCGACAGGTAAATTCTCCTGAGAGGAGTAGGTGAGGACGCGTTCCCCGTCGAGGGAACAGTAGGCGTCGGTTCGACCTAGGGTTCTATTTTGGAGACACAAAGTCAGAACCAAGACAGCTAAGGCTGTATAAACCTAATATTTTATTGCTTTGTGTTGTTTTGGAATAACCTTGGATGCAGGACCGAAGGAATGTGTTTCTGCAGCTCAGAACGCCCCAAAGGAGAGAGGCAAGCAGCTGGGCAGGGTGCCCCCAAGGTCAAGGCAAAACAAGTTAAGCAAGAAAACGCTTCGGAAGCTTATGCTCCCGGGCGCCCCTATGCTCCCGGGCGCCCCGTGCTCCCGGGTGCCCCGGATGCCTCGGGTGCCCTGTGTTGAGGCAATCGACCCTTAAATGATTGGATGTGTGGGCGAATAGGTTTAAAGTTAGCGTGTTATGTTGTATTTGATTTGTGTGATTGAATTTGCAGGACTTGGAGAATCACACTTGGTGGACCTATCCAAGGGACGAGAGCCGAGGGAGGAGAGCTCCAAGGGCAAGCCGGGAAGTGGACTTCAAAGGGCACACGTGAAGGGTGGCATGGAGGCAAGCCAAGGGAAGGCTTGCGTGCGCATCCGAGGGACGATAGCCAGAGGAAGAGGACTTCAAGAGGCGAGCCAAGGGAGTAGACCTGAAGGCACACACGAAGGAGAAGGTTCGGAGTGACTGGAGCTGAGCTGGGAGGCAGGGCAGTCAACTGGCCCAGAGGCAGTCGACTGCCAAAACCCATAGAAAGATCGCAGCTTCGGATCAGTCGACTGGCCTTGGGGAAGTCGACTGGTATACCCCGAAACTAGCCGTTGGCTAGTTGTTTGGTAGCCGTTGGCCAACATTTATTGCTGGGCCAGTCGACTGCCCTCGGGGCAGTCAACTGGTGCGGGGCTGGACAGACTGCGAGTCTGTCCTTTTCACCTATAAAAGGAGCTCCTCGTTACACGTGCACGTACGGTTCCGTACAGTAACGAAGTGCTGCTAAATTGTAGAGTGTCTTTTGCTTCCTCCATCATATTTCTGCATCTGTAAAGAGGAAGATCTTGCTGTAAAGGTTTCTCCACCTCAAGGAGACTTTTCGATAGTGAAAAGTGGTGCTCGCGGCGTGGATCCTTGGATTAGTCACCCATCTGGGTGGATACCAAGTCAAACATTTTTGTTAGCATTGTTTATTTCTTTTACATATTATTTCCGCTGCGCTAACAACTCTGTAGAGATCAAAATGATCCGCGAAAGTGCATTCACCCCCTCTGCACGCCTAAATCGATCCTTCAGTTGGTATCAGATCCGGTGCGTTTCGGAAGATCTAACAGTCAACCGGAGCAATTGTAATGGCGTTTCAAGAGGGATACTCCATCGTACGACCACCATTCTTCGACGGCAACGACTTCGCGTAGTGGAAAGGTAGGATGCAGTACTATCTCATGAATGATATTGAAACTTAGATAAGTGTTGCAGATGGTTTCGAGGCGCCCGTTGATGAAAGAGGAGATCCGACACCTATGAGAACATGGTCTAAGGAGGTGATGAAGAGGGCGCAATCTAATGCCAAGGCCACCACCACACTGCAATGCGGGCTCTCAAAGGAGCAACTGAACAAGGTGGGGTCGTTCAAGAGCGCCAAAGAACTATGAGACAAGTTGGTAGAACTGAACGAGGGGTCAAACGAGTCCAGAAGAGCAAAGAAGGACTTGTTGGTGGCCCAACTGCAATCCCTCTCCATGAAGAGCAACGAAACCGTTAGTCAGCTGCATGGGAGGGTAAAGGAAGTGATCAACGAGCTCCATGTAATTGGAGAGAAAATCGAAAATCGGGACATCGTCAGGTATGTCTTACAAGCCTTCCCGTGAACCACTCTGTGGGCATCCATGATTGATGCTTACAAGGTATCAAGGGACTTATCTTTAGTCAAATTAGACGATTTGTTTTGTGAATTTGAATTGCACGAGCAAGCTAATATTTCGACAAAAGAGAAAGGTATTGCTTTTATTGCAGAAAAGGAGAAGAAGAGAAGGAAGGAGAAGAAGAAGGTGATCTACTCATCGTCATCGGACTCAAAGGAGTCAAGCGCCTCTATGGACAGTGACCAGGAGGCCTTTATGGTAAGAAAATTTCGTAAAGCATTTAAAATTTTTTCTAACAAGTCATATGCTAGGAAAGGGGCCAAAGGTAAGGGTAAGGCCAAGGAGATAATCTGCTACAACTGTCACCAAGAGGGACATATGAAGAACGAGTGTCTCCAGTTGAAGAAAAGGGAGGACAAGAAGGAAGAGTAGAAGAAGAGTGACAAGAAGAAGTCAAAGGGAAAGGAGAAGAGTGCCACGAACCTCAAGGCGACTTGGGATGATCCCTCATCCTCAGAGGAAGAAGAAGAGCAAGTCTCCCACTTCGCTCTTATGACACAAGATGACTCAGACTCATCAGACGATGAACGAAGCTCAAGTAGTGAAGATGAGAGCTCTTCCACTTCATCATCAGAGTCAGAAGCTTCGGTAAGTGAGGTATACCACTTATCCTCCTCTACCTTAGTGAAAATAATTGCTAGCACGAACGTGGATTTAGCTAAGGCTAGAAGTAAAATTAAGGATCTTAAGGAACAAATTGCCATGCTTAGAGTAGAAGCTATTAAACTTAAAGATTTGTATGCTAGCTCTACCTCTTCACATGTTTCACATATTGAAAATGAAAATAAGGAGTTAAGGAAACAAATAGATGACCTCACAAAGACCCTTAGGAAATTCCAAGTAGGATCTAGTAACCTATATATGATCATAAACAGTCAAAGGGCTGTATATAACAAGGCCGGATTGGGTTATAGACCTAAAACTAAGGAAGTAACATTTGTTTCACTTACCGGTAGGATTAGTGCATCTAGGAGACTAGGGGCAAAGGGAACCACAAAGAAGGCATGGGTACCTAAGAAATTTCTAAATGATGCTTATGGATCAAAAATATGGGTACCAAAAGAGTATGTTTTCCATGTTGTCTAGGTAAAGGTGAAGGAGGCCCCAACTTTGTGGATAGTAGATAGTGGATGCTCAAGACACATGACCGGGGGTGTCAGCAAGTTCACCACTATTAGCTACCTAAGAGAAGGGACGGTCTCCTTTGGGAACAGTGGAAAGTTAAGGATCATTGGTAGGGGCACAATTGAGGTATCTTTCACTATTTCGATTCATAAGGTACTTTTAATCAAGGATATGAAGTTTAATTTATTAAGTGTGAGTCAACTATGTGATGCCGATTTTAGAGTAGAATTTCATGCTAAGAAATGTGTAATAAGGCAAAGTGATTCAAACACTATCATATTAGAAGGGTTTAGAGAAGCAAACTTATATTATCTTGATCTATCTTATGCTACTAACAATGTTGTTAAGTGTCTCATGTCCAAAGAAGAAGAAGGGTGGTTATGGCACCGGAGACTTGGACATGTCAATATGAGGAGCATTGCAAGAATGACCAAGGAAGAGTTGGTGAAGGGGCTCCCAATGATCAAGTATGAGAAGACCGAGTTGTATGATGCATGCCAAGAGGGTAAGCAATCAAAAGCATCACACAAAGATAAAACTCTAATCACCACCTCCTTACCTTTAGAACTTTTGCATATAGACTTGTTTGATTACCATAGTACTCCCTCACTTGTGGGGAGTAAATATTGCCTAGTGATAGGAGATGATTTTTCTAGGTTTACTTGGGTCTATTTCTTGAAACATAAGGATGATATCCTAGATATCTTTATAGGATTTAGTAAAAGGGTAGAAAACGAAAAGAACATCAAAATAAACCGAATTAGGAGTGACCATGGTGGGGAGTTCCAAAACGCTAGCTTCACACAATTTTGTGTTGAAAATGGGTACAAGCATGAGT